>JAKCWG010000778.1:0-303860 GCA_021464415.1 Lonicera japonica | reverse complement strand
AGGGACCCACTTAAAGAGTAGGATGATTGGATGGTTTGTTTTTAGTAGTGCTTTCAATATATAATTAAAGTCGACTAATTGAAGGGAAAATATATTGGATAAATGTACGTCATTGAGATGTATAAATACTTATTTTATACATATATATATTTCTTGATAGAATGATAAATTCGTGGTTCCAATAAAAGGAAATCAAGGTTCGAATTATGTTCTAGGCATATAGGCGGCTTTATTTTTCAAATTGTGCTCAAACGATATTTTTATAAACTTTTGTTTTTTAAAATTGAAAGAAGAACTCGTATGTTACTAACACATTAGATGCATGTTATACAATTTCTTATTATTTTTTCTTGAACTGATGTATACATAATCTTATCACCATAAAGGATCTTGTTTTTTGTCTAGTTGAGTATATTTCAAGTACGATACTTATTATTTATCCTATTAATGCTTTTTATAAACACTAAAAGATGGATTAATTAACGATTCTCAGTTAGAAGATGGAATTATTTATCTACTCTGAATGCGATTAAATAATCATATTTGACCCTTTCATCCAACGTGTCAAACACGTGAATTAAATATAAAATTATTAATCACATGTAACCCTTTCTTCCCTATTAGTCCCACCCTCTCTCTCTCTCTCTCTCTCTCTCTCAATATAAATATATATATATATATCTCACCCTCTACGTTTAAATTCTAACATTAATCATCCACACAATCTCTCAAACTCTTAACAAAAATAAAAGAAAATAATAATGGAAGCAATCTCCTTCCACTTCCTCCATCCTCACCAGCCGGAAGTTTCTCCTTGAACCTTCCAATCGGCGAAGAATGAGATGCTCTAGAAGCGTCAATATTCATGCAAGAAGAAGAGAAAAGGCCGAGATAATTACGATGGTAAGCTTGTGGACGAGAGATATGATTGTGCTTCGAATGCGATTAAGGATATGAAGATGGTCGGAGACGAGCCAAATGCCTCCTTCGGACTGGATGGAGTGGGAGAAGCGATACTTTGGAGATTACAACGAGCGTGTGTTTAAAGGTGTGGAATTGTTACAAATGTGTTTGATGAATTACTAGGCCTTGTTTGGCAATAGGGATGGTGGCACTTGTTGCGCTGAGTTTGCCAATATCAGCTTGGGTGATTATTTTCAATGTTAGGGGAGTAGTGTTGGGTTTCATCTAGGATGTGTTGATAAAACCTTTAAACTAGGTTCACGATTGAGTTCGCGCGCCTTATGTTCACCTAGCTCACCACTAGGAATTCTAGTTACGTTTTTGCTCACTTTAATGTCGAACGCTTGATATATTTTTGAAATACCAGTATAAAGGAAATGGTAAAAAGAGATGATTTACGTAGATATATCCATATATTAGGAAAATAAAAAATATTATGTTAGATTTAGTGAGCATAATTTCCTTGATTTAGTTGTGTGTGTATATTAATTGAATGCTTTTGGTTCGGAATAAGCAAACCATGAAAACCATGCATGAACTCAATTTGTATGATTGCAATAATCTCCTCCCTCTTGAGGTTCACTTCTTTTCTTAATTTGGATTTTTATTAGGTGTTTTTACAAGATTTAGAACACAATTTTATTTTTATTTTTTTTTTCTGAAAAATTTCAATATCATCCCTCCCCCCCAATTTTCTTTTTCATCAAAAACTAACCCATGCCAATTCTTTGGGTGCTTTTAAGATTTAAAATAATAGAAACTTTCCCTGCATGTATATGACTTCTCCAAAGAGCAAACTAAAGGCCAAAGATTTACCTCCATCTAACAACCCGTGGAGCCAAGATTTATTAATATAAAGAAGGCAAATTTCAATGTTTCAATATTTAAATAAAGTACAAATATTTTTTATTTAAGGATCATAATACCTCACTTTAAAGTGTTGAAATACTACCTATAGTTCATTTTATAACATTGATAGCCTATAACTACAAATTTTTGATAATATAAATATAAGGCGGACAATGTATAAAACTTTTCCTAAAAAAGTTTAGTGGGCATAAGTTAATTATTAATTACTTAATAATTAATTTTTTCTGAATTTATTACTAAATATGGATACATTTGAAAAATTAACGTGGATAATCAGCTCATTACCTTCTCTTCATGGATGCTCGTGAACAAATAAAAAGGAGATGACTTGCAGAATTATTTTAAATTGTATTTATCTTAGAATTTTTCCTTTTTTTGGATTAAAATGTTTATGTTTGATTTTGTACGTACATAATATATTTTTTTCCTTCAAAACTTCTTAAATAGTTTTGAGTTTTTAGTTTAGTCTGTATGAAGAATAATTGCATAAATTTATTCTACATCCTTGAAGTTTACGCAGTGGTGTAAGATAAATTTTTATTTAAACACAAAGTAACTATTGTACTATTTTGTATGAAAAGCCAAAATTCTAAATAGGCAACGTTTTTATTAAATTTATTTGGGATGCGACTATTTGACACTTTCCTGATATCTTTAGATACCTTAAATAGAGTAAAATGACTTAAAAAAGTTCCTGAAAACCCTTTTGGTCAATAGCAACGAATTAATTTTCTTCATGAAAGTTAGTGTAAGTGGAGATTTGGTGGTGTAAACGAGCCCTTTTAGCTGTTTTTCATCGTTTCAGTTTGTATTTATGCCAAAAATTACTCTGAAAAAGCCCCACATGAATTGCTCGTGTTAGACGCCGTTATAAATTTTGTTGGAGTGGCTTATATATTAGATTTGATTGCAATAAATTGATTGTACCCATGCGAATGGTCTTAAAAAAAATGTTAATGGTTTATATTTAAATCTTCAATTAATAAGTTAAGAGTGCAAATTGAAATATTTAATTAATACGTTTAAGGTTCATTAATATTATTAAAGGGGTGTTTGATTTTCCCATGAATGATTAATTGGAGTGTTTTTAAGTATTTAGAGCTACATGATGATTTTTTTCTAAATGATTAAGAGGTTAACAGCTAGATTTTAAAAAAATTAAGCATTCAGAACTCTAAATCCCGCTGCTTAATGCTCAGCTTAAAGCATTTTCTTTTTTACCCTTTTATTTTAATCAAATTACACAAACTATTTAGATTTCCAACGTTAAGCATATTTCAAAATATTCTATTTAAATGTTTTTGCATACCTATGTGCTCAATAATCAAATTGTCATCTTCTATTTTTCAAAAATACCAATATTGTAGCGTGTCATTTTCTACCACATTTTTGCATTCTCATTTTCTATTTCTGAACAAAAGAAAGTGTGTTAAAGCAGTAGTATTATTTTTATATGAAAATGATAACATGTGCTCCAAGGGATCCTTGACAAATTAACAAGGACCTACGGAGTCTCGTGAAAAATGATAACTTGTACTCTAAGGGATCCTTGACAAATTAACGAGACCTACGGAGTCTCGTGGTACTATGAATGTTTTTTTCGCTGAAATTCTTTCGAAGGACAAACAAATAATTCTACTATTTACTTTATCATTATTTTTGCACCATTGATTTCTCTTCCTCTCTCCACTACTCAACTTCAGTGTTCTAAAAATCGGGTTAGGCAACCGACTAATTTGGGCATAAACGTTAGGCCTAGGTCGACAGTAAGATTAAGCCATATCGTTTGAGTTAATTGACCAGCTAAAAAATTAGAACAAATAAAACTAGGGATTTATCAGTCTAGGCGGCCAATCAAGTCAAAATAAAATCAGGATTAGTTAATTTAGCTAGCACTAAGTCGGGAAAAAAAATTCCAATGTCCATCTCTTTCTCTCCATGCTCATTTCCCACGCTCCAAGCTTGATAATCTCTGTTTATCGAATACTGAACTCTCATTGAACGTATAAGTATATTAATATATACGTTACTCTTTTGAACAAATTTGGTTGGTTGGAGGTAGGAGAATTAATGTCATTTTTATAAGTATTATATACATATATATTATATTTGAATTTTATTATTATTTATTATTAGTATTATGTAAAAAAAATATCATAAAAAAATTTATTTATCGAGTTAATACTCTTTTAATCTTTAGTCACTTCAGTGACTTATTTTATAGGCGGTACACAATCAACACTATTAATTATATTATAATGCATTGGTTTACTAGCTAAAACATTAATACCAATTAAAAGTAGGAGTTTGTGTTGCTTTGTATATAGTATTAGATTATTTTAATTGAGAGTACCTGTTCATTCTAGATATATATAAGAGATTGAATGGAGTTAAGTTTAAAGTAGAGAAATTTGATATGAAAATTTTGTCATTTGTTTGCTTTTTTCTTTAAATTTTTAAATTTATCATAATACATCTTTAAATTTAGCTTCCATCAATATCTCAATTTTAACAAATTGATCCATTGGATATTGAATTTTTAAAATATATATCGAATTTTAGTGTCCTCCTAAAATCAGAACCAAAACATCATGAGAAGAAGTGGTTAACGTCATTCATTTTTTTTAAAGACATTAACTTTTAAGAAGGTATGACACATTAACCTTTAAGAATGTATGACTCAAACGATCATGCAAATATGCTTAACAAAGTATATAATAAAAGGTGCGGGTGGCATTTGTGAAGGATAAGAGTATCTTCAATGAAATAACTAAAATTGAATAATCAAAAGAATTTTTGATTATCCATTTAGCAAGTTGTTAAAGTTAACAATGTGCCATTCCCAATGGCAATTTTTTCTCAATAACCAAATTTATGGGATCCATTATATTGATTGCCAAAATTTAATTAATTTTAATTTTGTTTCAAAAAAAGGAGAGAAAGATGATTTAAATTTGAAAAGATTATCTTTTACACAATATAATTGTTGAAGTAACACGACTTGACCTACCTAACACAAAATTAGGGCTACGGTTGAACTTTAAACATGTTCGTGTCAAAATTGGGTTGACCCATTTAACTTGATTAATAATTGGGTGGTTAGGGTCAACCCATGTAACATGAAAATAACCCGTATAATAGGTTTAACTTAAACCTGTCAACTCAGGTAACACAAACTCATATAACTAGTGTAAACAACCATATTTAAAAAGTTATAATAGTAAAAAAAAAAAAAAAAAAAAGAATACACTTGCTTTTCGTTATGTACAAGTTAACCTCATGATAAACGCTTAATATTGTCATTCATACGCTCATTTTGGAGTTGTTTGACGCGTTTATTTATCTAAAACTACTCGGTTTGCCAACGTATTTCGCGATTAGTCTCGTAGCACTTTTGTATTTAACAATGCTTGGAAAGGCACATTTTTGTGTTTATTTTGGTGTCTCTAGATTTCAAGAAATATTGTATTTCATACAATGGTGGAATTTTTCATAGGACAAAAAGAATCAAAGAGAGTGGAAGTCTCCATGTCCATGTGATTAAAGAAAGAAAGTGAAATTTTCTATGTGATTAAAGAGTATCCAAGTTGGTGGATTTATCCACCAAAAATAAAATAAGCGTTGTTTATTTTTTAACATCCAACACAAACTCTCTATTTATAGTCTTCATTGTTACTTTGGGAGAGGAGACTTTTATTACTTTTCATTTCTCAATTTATAGAGAGCTTGTAATAGTTTTTTTTTTCTAGAGAAAGAAATAGAGTTCACTTTTATAATTCTTGTCTCTACATTTATTATGGAGTAATTTTCTTTGCTAAGGCTAAAAGATGAAATTTGCAATGCATTAATTATGTAAGTTTAGTTCTCATTCCATTGTTAGTATTGTTAAATACTTTTTGAATCCTTTATCTTCTCCTTTTTTTCAACCATTCATAAGCTAGTAAGATAATTTTCATACGATGATTTGACTTTGTATGCTTTGTTATACATAGATCTCAAGAATTAATGAGAAATGATACACTTGTGTATTTCTTAACTAGCCTATGTTCATTCTTTCTTTGAATAAGATACTTTTCATTGCCAAGCATGATTAGTCTTTGAATATTCATAGAAACACCATAAATTTGAGATTTTAATCTTTTTACTTTAATGATATGTTGAGTGCTTTCTACACTTTATGTGATTTTTAAGACTCATCATCTTCTTAGTTAAAGTGTTGCCAAAGAAGATCTTTTAAATTTATGTCATAAACAACTTCATTAATCATTTTAAGATTCAATTTGTATTTATCAAATAAGTCTATATAGGAACGGTTTTGACTCCACCTAGACCTCCAATCTTAGACAAATGAATGTTATGATTTATCGAGCTAAACTCCTTGTAGTTGGCCATTTTCATAATCAAGTCATTTGCCTAGGGGAAACTAACAATGAGCTCTTAAAATGCCTAGTTTAAATTTATGCCTTTTCTTTATGTGTATTTTAAGTTTGAATCTTGTTGATATTATATGGAAATGGGTTTGCACTTGCTTCACACCCTTTGTCACAAGATATAAAATGAGAGATACACTTGTGTTGTATTTTCTTACACCCTTTCTTTATATGGCATTTATTTGAGAATGTGTTGCTTTTACTTCACACCCTTTTGCTTAGAAATGGGTTAAAATATTCAACACTTAGGAATTGCATTGAGAACTTTGAATGAGGTTGATTTTACTTAACTTTGCAAAACAATATGAATTCTATAATGCCTTAGCCTTTCTCATTATTGTTACATCATTTTTAATTTTTATTGCAAGACTTTAAAATCAACCATTAAAATCAACCAATTAAATTCTCTTAACAAAACCTTGGACTCGTTATCACCACATCGTCTTTCCGACTATCTTTGTGGTTCGACACTTGGATTTACCAAGTATTATAACTTGACAACCTGCACTTGGGTACCTAAGCACGAAAGTATTTTCGGCGCGTCACCTCACATTATGATGCATTATACTTTCTTGCTGCCTTCACTAGGACAAAGCAAGTGCAAGTCTAAACCTTAATTTATTATTTGATTATATCTAATTAACTATGTTTAATTGGTGGTTAAAATTTTTTTGAACCATTTTTTATATTTTATTGAGAAAGTTACGTGTGTCAACCGTCTGTAACACATTAAATAAGCAGGTCGGGTTAGGGTTGAAAATTCTGACATGACTAATTAATCGTGTTGGGTTAATATTGACCTCTTTAATGATGTCAATTCATCTAACATAGCATGATTTCATCCTGATAAAAGGTTATAATTATATGGACACTATAAAATATATATATATATATATATATAAATATATATATAATAAGTGAGGAAGAAGGTATAATTGTCATACAAATACCACTAGAGGAATATATATCAATTAACAACTGATCATGCCCGGGTATCATGTATGTAAAAAGGGCGGAGCTAAATACAAATTTCTTTATTTGGTTTTACTCTATTGGCACATATTTGTTGTATATGCACTGAGCCAATATATTATTTTCGATACCAATACAAGTTCAGCCATTATGCAGCGAACAAAGATTCCTAAATCCACCCGGGCTTTTCTTCTACCAGGTATATGAAATGGGGGAGTTTCCCTTCGCGTGCCTATCGTACGTCTCAACTTGGCTTCGTCGCGAATGCAAGTTATCTTGAGTTGATGGCACAAGGGAGATGAACCAACAAAAGAGTGTGTATGTAGCAGCACCACATATTTATGAATTATATAGATTAATTGAACACCACATATTGGGTGAATGAGTATACATATACATTTATTCTATATTCTCAAAGCAAACTTATTTTAATCTTATTAAGTTGTGTCAACTTCATAACTATCTATTTTACCCTTACAATTTGTTTTTCTTAACATACTTGATAGTTATGAGAATCAAACTCTCACCTGAAGAAGGACTAGTAATAGTTAACCACTCAATCCATTTTCATGAATTATATTTATCGAATGCATAATACATCTGTAAAATTTTTCTTCAAATTTTAGTTCATCATAATGCATATGTAAATCTAGCTTCCACCAACATCACTGTTTTAATAAATTGATCCATTGTATATTATTTTTAAAAATATATATCGGATTATAATTTCTTCTCCTAAAATGGCAATCAAAACATCATAAGAAAACCTAATTATGATGTAACCAATATAATTAATTTTTTACCATGGGATAATTTGGTACATAAATTATGTTTCAAAATTTAGACAAAAAAATTTCAAAAAAAAATGTAACATTAATTTGAGATGCTAAAAAAGATAATAGAATTATTAATTTGAAATAGAAGAAGCATTTTTTTTTATCATTAATTGTTTTTGAATTTTATTACCACGTAGTACTTATTATTTTTTAGGTAGCATTGTAATTACTGTTGTTTTATATGGTGCATTTTAAAAATAGAAACATACAAAAACAAGTTCTTTTTATTATAAGAGCGAGTGGGCTATCTTGATTCATAAAGGCGCTCAGTCTATCTAGTATACTGTTAGTTTAAGTCTCACCTAAAGTTGGAAGGATGGATTTTATTTTATTTTTTGTAATTATAGTAAATTATATATATATATTGGATAATGACTAATTTTAACATCGTGGTTTTGCCCTTTATACTAGAGAGAATTGTCATGATATCTCCTATGCAAACACGAGTTTTCCTTACATACGAAACATTATAAACCCATGTACAAGCGGCGATATGATAGAACTTTCAACTATTTTGTTGTTTATTTTTTTTTTTCACTTTTAACTTTAAACTACATATATTAGAATATGACACACACAATACAGTGCCACTAAAATCTAGCCCATATTAATTACTGTGGACGTAATTAACTAAAACAAATTCTTTGTAATTTATTATATTAAGAAACAAGTGCGGGATTTTGGTATGCATATTAAAATTACTAAAATAATGTTTTAGGGAAAAAGTAAACTTGACCAATAATTCAATTCCATGAACTTAGGTACAATGCATGCATGTATAAATCACTTGCTTTTTAAATGTTTTAAAAAATCTACACTATATGACATTGCACACATGATTATGAGTCTAGTATAAACTATTATAACTAAAACATTATGGAAGTTATTTATTATCCCTAATGAAAAATTGAGAATTTTTAATTGTGAAGCAAATAATAAAAAATAGCAAAAAATAATAATATTTTATATAGTAAGTCGTTATAAATAATTTTAAATAATAACAGGAATAGTGAAGCAATTTATAAATAAATATAATAATAAAAATGCCAGTATTAAAAAGAAATGGAAAAAAAAGTAGATGATTTATATGGATATATATATATATATATATATATACCTATATTAGGAAAATTAAAACAAATTATATCATGTTTGAATTAATGAGTATAATTTCTTTGATTTACGTAAGAGACTACTTGTGTCAGTTGTGTGTATATTAATTGAAGGTTTTTGGTTCGGAATAAGCAAACACTAAAACCATGCATGCACACTCTTGAAGGTTCACTTATTTTCCTAATTTAGTTTTTTTTATTAGGTGTTACAAAATTTAGATCACATTTTTGTTTTCTGAAAAATTTCATTTTAGTCTTCAATATGATCCTTTCCCCAACAATTTTATTTTTCATCACAACTAACCCATGCCAATTTTTAAGGTAAAATTTAAAAAAAATTCATTAAATTTATGAGATCTCCAAAAAAAAATAAAATCATGTTTTGGGTCTTTTAAGATATAAAGTAATAGAACCTCTTCCACTTCTCAAAAGAGCAAACTAAAGGCCAAGATATTTACTCTATTTATTAGATGGCGAAGACAAAGATTCGACATTAATTTAGAATAAAGTAAAATATCTTCATTTAAGGATATATAAATCACTCTAAACAGCTGAAGTATTACAATGTAGTTCATTTTATAACATTTCCCATAGCTACAAATTTATGAGAGTACATATAAGGTGGGCAATGTATAGAAATTTTTCCGATAAAGTATAGGGTCATAACTATAAATTATTAAAATAATTTATTTATTTTATAAAATATAGATACATTTAAAATAAAAAAAAAAAGTAGTCATAGTACATGTGCATTGCACGTGACTGTTTGACACGATAATAAATACGTAAAAAAAAAAATTAATAGTAATTACATAATACTTAAGAGACAATTATATATACAAATTAAATTTCAAACTTAAATTTAGAAAACAATTTTCAACAAATATTATAATTTGAAGATAAACATAGGTACATAATAAAAAATCAAAAATCCTTTCCATAGGCAACCATGAACCACAAGCCCTTTGCCGCTTTCTGCAGGCAATCATGAATTAATCGCAAGTCCTTTCCATAGGCAATCACGACTCACAAGCTCTTTCCATAGGCAATCACAAGTCAAAAGCCCTTGCTACACTCAATCACGAATTACAAGCCCATCCTATAGGCAACCACCAACAAGTCCTTTTCACATGCAATTCACGTGTCCTCCCATATACCCATGATGTGTAACCCTAGTAATGTTCCAACTATACAGCTAAGCAACACCAGCAATAAGGTTACCGAAACTGATCATACCAAATCAAGGTTACAATAACCATAATTAACAGGCGGGCAATGATCACAGCATAGCAACTGGCAATGAAAAGTATTCATTCAAAGAAAGAATGAACATAGGCTAGTAAGAAATACTAGCTTATAAATGGTTGAAAAAAAGGGAGAAGATGAAGGATTCAAAAAGTATTTAACAATATTAACAATGGAATGATAATTGAACTTACATAATTAATGCATTACAATTTCATCTTTTAGCCTTAGCAAGAAATTTACTCCATAATAAATGTAGACACAAGAATTATAAAAGTGAACTACATTTCTCTCTCTAAGAAAACTATTACAGCTCTCTATAAATTGATAAATGAGAAGTAATAAAAGGACCCCAATCAAAAATAACAATAAAGACTATATGATAAATGCTTAATATTGTCATTCATATGCTCATTTCGGAGTTGTTTGACGCGTTTATTTTCTCTAAATACTACGCGGGTTGCCAACTTATTTCACGATTAGTCTCGCAGCACTTTTGTATTTAACAATGCTTGGAGAGGCACATTTTGTGTTTATTTTGGTGTCTTTAGATTTCAAGAAATATTGTATTTAATACAATAATAAAATTCTCCATGTGACCAAAGAGATCCAAGAAATAAAGTCTCCATGTCCATGCGATTAAAGAGCATCCAAGGAAGAAAGTCTCCATGTTCATGTGATTAAAGAAAGAAAGTGGAATTCTCCATGTGACCAAAGAGATCTAAGAAAGTGAAATTCTTCCAAAAATAAAAATAAAAAAATAAAAATTAAATAAATAAAAATAAAAAGCATTGTTTATTTTTAAGCATCCAACACATCTCTCATATTTATAGTCTTCATTGTTGTTTTGGAAAGGGTACTTTTATTACTTCTCAATTCTCAATTTTATAGAGAGTTTGTAATAGTTATTTTTTAGAGAGAGAAATGGAGTTCACTTTGATATTCTTGTCTCTACATTTATTATGGAGTAAATTTCTTTGCTAAGGCTAAAATATGAAGTTGCAATGCATTAATTATGAAGTTCAATTCTCATTCCATTGTTAGTATTGTTAAATACTTTTTGAATCTTCATCTTCTCCATTTTTTAACCATTCATAAGCTAGTAAGATAATTTTCATATGATGATTTGACTTTGTTGCCTTGTATACATAGATCTCAAGCATTAATGAGGAGATGATACACTTGTGTATTTCTTACTAGCCTATGTCCATTCTTTCTTTGAATGAGATACTTTTCATTGCCAAGCATGATTAGTCTTTGATATTCATGGAAACACCAAAATTTTGAGATTTAATCTTTTAATACTTTAATGATATGTTGAGTGCTTTCTACACTTTATGTTATTTGAGACTCATCATCTTGTTATTTAAAGTATTGCTAAAGAGGATCTTTTAATTTATGTCATAAACAATTTCATTAATCATTTTAAGGATTCAATTTGTATTTATCAAATATGTCTATATAGGACGGTTTGACCTCCCACCTAGACCTCCCAATTTTAGACAAATGAAATGTTATGATTTATCGAGCTAAACTCCTTGTAGTTGGCCATTTTTATAATCAAGTCATTTGCCTAGGAGAAACTAACGATGAGTTCTTAAATGCCTAGTTTAAATTTATGTCTTCCTTTTTTTTGTATTTTAAGTTTGAATCTTGGTTGATATTATGTGGGAATGGGTTGCACTTGCTTCACACCTTTGTCACAAGATAAAAATGAGAGATACACTTGTGTTGATATTTGCTTACACCCTTTTATATGGCATTTATATGAGAATGGGGTTGCTTTTGCTCCACACCCTTTTGCTTAGAAATGGGTAAATATATCAACACTTAGGAATTGCATGGAAACTTTGAATGAGATTTGATTTTACTTAATTTGCAAAACAAATGAATTCTAGAATGCCTTAGCCTTTTCTCATATATTTATTACATCATTAATTTTTATTGCAAGACTTTAAATCAACAACTAAAATCAACCAATCATTCTCTTTAAACAAAGCCGTGGACTCGTTAATCACCACATCGTCTTTCCGACTATCCTTGTGGTTCGACACTTGACTTACCAAGTATTATAACTTGACAGCTGCCCTTGGGTACCTAAGCACGGATAGTATTTTCGGCGCGTCAAGTTTTGGCGCCATTGCCGGGGATACGGCGAAAGACGGATTACGGGTTTTGTAAAAAAAAAACAAATAAAAGAAAATAAAAAAATCACTTTGAGTATTTCTCTCCCCTTTGTAAATTACTTTTCTACTTATTATTATTTATTTTTTTTAGGTGAAAAATTTTATCGAGATCACCTTTTCGGGCTTATGCCCAAACATTTGTACATTGATCTTGCATAAGTCCACCAGGAGGCCAACCACTACCAAGGCATCCTATCCTGACGCGCCGAAAATACTTCCGTGCTTAGGTACCCAAGTGTCGAACCACAAGGATAGTCGGAAAGACGATGTGGTGATTACGAGTCAACGCTTTGTTTAAGAGAATTTGATTGGTTGATTTTAGTTGTTGATTTTAAAGTCTTGCAATAAAATTAAAATGATGTAATAATATATGAGAAAAGGCTAAGGCATTATAGAATTCATTTGTTTTGCAAAGTTAAGTAAAATCAATCTCATTCAAAGTTCTCAATGCATTCCTAAGTGTTGAATATTTTACCCATTTCTAAGCAAAAGGGTGTGGATCAAAAGCAAACCATTCTCATATAAATGCCATATAAAGAAAGGGGTGTAAGCAAATATCAACACAAGTGTATCTCTCATTTTTTCTTGTGACAAAGGGTGTGAAGCAAGTGCAAATCATTCCCACATAATATCAACCAAGAATTCAAACTTAAAATACACAAAAAGGAAAGGCAAAAATTTAAACTAGGCATTTAAGAAACTCATCGTTAGTTTCCCCTAGGCAAATGACTTGATTATGAAAATGGCCAACTACAATGAGTTTAGATCGATAAATCATAAACATTTCATTTGTCTAAGATTGGGTGGTCTAGGTGGAGGTCAAAACCGTCCTATATAGACTTATTTGATAAATACAAATTGAATCCTTAAAATGATTAATGAAATTGTTTATGACATAAATTTAAAAGATCCTCTTTGACAATACTTTAAATAACAAGATGATGAGTCTCAAAATCACATAAAGTGTAGAAGCACTCAACATATCATTAAAGTAATAAAAGATTTAAATCTCAAATTTATGGTGTTTCCATGAATATCAAAGACTAATCATGCTGGGCAATGAAAAGTATCTATTCAAAGAAAGAATGTACATAGGCTAGTAAGAAAATACCACAGTGTATCATCTCCTCATTAATGCTTGAGATCTATGTATACAAGGCATACAAAGTCAAATCATCATATGAAAATTATCTTACTAGCTTATGAATGGTGGAAAAAATGGAGGAGATGAAGGATTCAAAAAGTATTTAACAATCTAACAATGAATCGAGAATTGAACTTACATAATTATAATGCATTGCAAATTTCATCTTTTGCCTTAGCAAAGAAATTACTCATAATAAATGTAGTAGAGACAAGAATTATCAAAGTGAACTCCATTCTCTCTCTAGAAAAATAACTATTACAAACTCTCTTAAATTAAGGAATGAGAAGTAATAAAAGTGTTCTCTCCAACACAACAATGAAGACTATAATAGGAGAGTTGTGTTGATGCTAAATTAATAAACAATGCTTTTATTTTTATTTTTATTGTTTATTTTTGGTGGAGAATTCCACTTTCTTGGATGCTCTTTGGTCACATGGAGAATTCCACGTTCTTTCTTTATCACATGGACATGGAGACTTTCTTTCTTGGATGCTCTTTAATCACCTGGAGACTTCCACTTTCTGAATTCTTTTTGTCCATGAAAAATTCCAATATTGTATTAAATACAATATTTCTTGAAATCTAAAGACACCAAAATAAACACAAAAAATATGCCTTCCAAGCATTGTTAAATACAAAAGTGCTACGAGACTAATCGCGAAATAAGTTGGCAAATCGAGTAGTTTTAGAGAAATAAACGCGTCAAACAACTCCGAAAATGAGCAAATGAATGACATTATTAAGCGTTTCTCAACTCCCCCGACTTATCTCTTGCTAGTCCTTAGCAAGCAAATAAAAAATAACTATATATAATATCCGAAAATGCATTGATAAAATGCACTAAGCCATTTTAAAAACTCCCAAGTTCCCTTAGAAGACGAGTTTGTCTCGTGAGGGTTTACAGTGATGATACCCACAAACATCCGAAGTTAGAAATCTAAGTAGTAGAATTGAAGCATTTTCACGAATTGATTTAAGTGTTTGGCATTACTATTACAATTTCCAGAATGTTGGCATTTGAATAATGATCTCCATTGCTTACAATCTCCTTTAGAAACTAGTTCCACATTCCCATTTGAACACACTATGTATATGGATCTTTGACACAATTATTCTTAATCACAAATAGTTCTATTCATCAATAGTGGAAGAAAGAAATCTTTCAAAAACAAAAGCTCAAGAACTTTGTCAATTCTAAACACTTTTTTTTTTTTTATCTTTTACTTGGACTTTTTGCTAAATTAGCTCAAGGTGGTTTGCATCTCTATGGAGGGCAGCGGTCTCACTTTGTAATTTTGCATTCATAACTTCTTCTTTTTTTCTTTTTTTTTTAAATGCACAAAGGAAGCTATTCACCCCTTTTCCATATGGTAACCTTTGCCTATCCTTAATATTAGACAAAATGACTTATGAATTTAGTCAAGTGAAGCTTAAAGTCAATATTAAGTTTAAAAGTCATCCAAGTTTTTAAATTTTTTTAAGTGCCATGCATGTCCCCTCTAAGGAGGATCTTTTCGAAAGAGCTTTTATTGCATTTGAACATTATTTCTCTCTACACAAGATGAAAATCACTCTATGTGATACCAAAGACTAAATCAAACCACAACATTATGCATATTCATAGGAAACTACAAGGCACAAAGAATCTAAATGAAGCAATGCCATGGAGATTATCACTCAACTACCTATCCAAATTAAGAATTTTCATGTCAAAAACCATCAATTCAAAGACAATTCTAAAAAAATTATCATCATATTTCAAACTTCGATAGGATGGTAAAATCGATCCTAGCATGGAGAAAATTAATATGAAAGAAAGCATGCTTGAGAATTTGAGATTTGAAAGTGCTCACCCCCAACTTAAAGTTGGTATTGTCCCCAATGCTTTTGAAGACCACGAAAAGTGGGCAAATTCTTGAAAAATTGCTTTCCAATTTCTCCAAAAAAAAGTTAGAATTAATTTCAAAGCTACGATATAAAAAAAAAATCTAAGAAAAACGGGTTAGCATTAGTCCAACATAACATGAAAAATTAAAACTCAAGCCATCACAAGTAGTTATGCTAAAATAATGCAACAACCAAAAAAGAAATAAAAAATAAAAAATGGAGTTTTTTTTTTTTTTCTTTTTATTTTTTTTTATAGGAGAATCACCTCCCTATGGTAGTGGACTCCAAAATTTTTTTTTTATCTGTTTTTTTTTTATTTATTTATTTTTTTTATTTTTTTTTTTAGGAAAATCACCTCCCTACAGCAGTGGACTCCTGAGATGCCACCTTTTTCTTTCGCCGAAAGGTGCGACCTCTTGTCGGATCTCCCTTCCCTTTTCGTGCTATTATCCCTTCTCCCTTCATCTTCCTCAAAACTCAAATCTTTTTTTTTTTTTGAATACCATCATTCTTCCAACGTCATTTTTATAGTTTCTCTTACAAAAATAACCCGATATCATGTCGAACACTCACCGTTATACAGGTCGTCCATGTGTGGCTTGTGCTTATAGCCACAAAAGATGTCCTCTATCTTGCGAAAATGCACGAATTTTTCCAAATGTGATTGATCGTCAAGATTATCACACGATTTTCACTGTTTTCGGGGTGAAAAACGTTGCATCCTTTTTGTAAGATATCCCCGAAGATCAACTTTTTAAGGCTCTTAGTTCGTATCTTCTTGAAGCCACGGCGAGGATTGAGAATTCCGTTAGAGGTTGTACTTCTCTCCTTGCTTCTTTTGAAGAGAAGGTGGAGAGTTACAAGCACGGGTGACGGCATTAGAGGCTCGTTTGGAAAGGGGATCTTCTTGTGCTAACACATTATGCTCCTTTGCTCCCCTTGGAGATTCCTCGAGGTTCCCTTTGTCGGCAGAAAATAACTTGCCTGATGTTATTCCGACTGCAATGAATCTTCCAGAACCCGCTCCCAGAAGTTTTTTAAGGCTCCTTACGCCGGAGAGAAGAGATTGCACCTGAGATCCCTCTGCCTACCGTGAATCTTATAGAAAACGGGGCTTCTCTAACTGAAGTGAATTTGCCGTCTCTTCTGAATCCGTTCTATGACCAGGCTACCTTAGATGCCGTTTACCATGCGGCCTCGGATAGTTTTTTATCGCAATCTTCACAAGATGATTTTATTGCGAGTTTTTCCGAAACAACGGCCCCTCTTTTTGAGTATTCTTCTTCTGATTTAAGTAGTATTTTGAATTTTGGTGCTGACGATCTTCAGATTCTTCAGCCTTTTTTTTGAATGATTAGGAAATGTGCACCTCCAGTGAGGGCTTTGTACAAATGTTTAGATGAGAAGATCAATGTACTTTTTTTTTTTTTGAATTTTCGCAAGATGATTTTTTCTTTTGTGAACTTATGCGAAGATCAATGTACAAATTTTCCGGGCATAAGCCCGGAAAGGGTGATCTCGAATAAATTTTTTTTTCACCAAAAAATAATAATAATAATAATAATAATAATAAGTAGGAAAAGTAATTTACAAAGAAAGACCTAAAAAATTAATAATAATAAGTAGGAAAAGTAATTTACAAAGAAAGAGAATACTTACAAAGTGATTTTTTTTTTTTTTAAAAAACCCGTAATCCGTCTTTCGCCGTATCCCCGGCAACGGCGCAAAAACTTGACGCGCTGGAAAATACTTCCGTACTTAGGTACCCAAGTGCAGGTTGTCAAGTTATAATACTTGGAAGTCCAAGTGTCGAACCACAAGGATAGTCGGAAAGACGATGTGGTGATTACGAGTCCAACGCTCTATTTAAGAGAATTTGATTGGTTGATTTTTTAGTTGTTGATTTAAAGTCTTGCAATAAAAATTAAAATGATGTAACAATAGATGAGAAAAGGCTAAGGCGTTATAGAATTCATTTGCTTTGCAAAGTTAAGTAAAATCAATCTCATTCAAAGTTCTCAATGCAATTCCTAAGTGTTGAATATTTTACCCATTTCTAAGCAAAAGGGTGTGGAGCAAAAGCAACCCATTCCCATATAAATGCCATATAAAGAAAGGATGTAAGCAAATATCAACACAAGTGTATCTCTCATTTTTATCTTGTGACAAAGGGTGTGAAGCAAGTGCAACCCATTCCTACATAATATCAACCAAGATTCAAACTTAAAATACACAAAAATAAAAGGCATAAATTTAAACTAGGCATTTAAGAACTCATTGTTAGTTTCCCCTAGGCAAATGACTTGATTATGAAAATGGCCAACTACAAGGAGTTTAGCTCGATAAATCATAACATTTCATTTGTTTAAGATTGGAGGTCTAGGTGGAGGTCAAACCGTCCTATATAGACTTATTTGATAAATACAAATTGAATCCTTAAAATGATTAATGAAGTTGTTTATGACATAAATTTAAAAGATCCTCCTTGGCAACACTTTAAATAAGAAGATGATGAGTCTTAAAACACATAAAGTGTAGAAAGCACTCAGCATATCATTAAAGTATTTAAAAGATTAAAATCTCAAATTTATGGTGTTTCCATGAATATTCAAAGACTAATCATGCTTGGCAATGAAAATATCTCATTCAAAGAAAGAATGGACATAGGCTAGTAAGAAATACACAAGTGTATCATCTCCTCATTAATGCTTGAGATCTATGTATACAAGGCATACAAAGTCAAATCATCATATGAAAATTATCTTACTAGCTTATGAATGGTTGAAAAAATGGAGAAGATGAAGGATTCAAAAAGTATTTAACAATACTAACAATGGAATGAGAATTGAACTTACATAATTAATGCATTGCAAATTTCATCTTTTAGCCTTAGCAAAAAAATTACTCCATAATAAATGTAGAGACAAGAATTATCAAAGTGAACTCCATTTCTCTCTCTAGAAAAAAACTATTACAAGCTCTCTATAAATTAAGAAATTGAGAAAATAAAAGTAAGACTCTCCAACACAACAATGAAGACTATAAATAGGAGAGTTGTGTTGGATGCTAAAATAATAAACAATGCTTTTATTTTTATTTTTTTTATTTTTATTTTTATTGTTTATTTTGGTGGAGAATTCCACTTTCTTGGATGCTCTTTGGTCACATGGAGAATTCCACTTTCTTTCTTGGATGCTCTTTATCACATGGACATGGAAACTTTCTTTCTTGGATGCTCTTTAATCATATGGACATGGAGACTTTCTTGAATTCTTTTTGTCCATGGAAAATTCCACTATCTTGAATTCTTTTTCCATGGAAAATTATAATATTGTATTAAATACAATATTTCTTGAAATCTAAAGACACCAAAATAAACACAAAAATATGCCTTTCCAAGCATTGTTAAATACAAAAGTGCTACGAGACTAATCGCGAAATAAGTTGGCAAACCGAGTAGTTTTAGAGAAATAAACGCGTCAAACAACTCGAAAATGAGCAAATGAATGACAATATTAAGCGTTTATCAACTCCCCCGACTTATCTCTTGCTAGTCCTTAACAGCAAAATAAAAATAGCTATATATAATATCCGAAAATGCATTGATAAAATGCACTAAGCCATTTTAAAAACTCCCAAGTTCCCTTAGAAGACGAGGTTTGTCTCGTGAGGGTTTACAGTGATGATACCCACAAACTTCCGAAGTTTGAAATCTAAGTAGTAGAATTGAAGCATTTTCACGAATTGATTTAAGTGTTTGGCATTACTATTACAATTTTCGGAATGTTGGCATTTGAATAACGATCTCCATTGCTTACAATCTCCTTTAGAAACTAGTTCCACATTCCCATTTGAACACACTATGTATATGGATCTTTGACACAATCATTCTTAATCACAAATAGTTATATTCATCAATAGTGGAAGAAAGAAATCTTTCAAAAACAAAAGCTCAAGAACTTTGTCAATTTTAAGCACTTTTTTTTTTTTTATTTTTACTTGACTTTTTGCTAAATTAGCTCAAGGTGGTTTGCATCTCTATGGAGGGCAGCGGTCTCACTTTGTAATTTTGCATTCATAACTTTTCTTTTTTTTCTTTTTTTTTTAAATGCACAAAGGAAGCTATTCACCCCTTTCCATATGGTAACCTTTGCCTATCCTTAATATTAGACAAAATGACTTATGAATTTAGTCAAGTGAAGCTTAAAGTCAATATTAAGTTTAAAAGTCATCCAAGTTTTAATAATTTTTTAAGTGCCATGCATGTGTCCCCTCTAAGGAGGATCTTTTCGAAAGAGCTTTTATTGCATTTGAACATTATTTCTCTCTACACAAGATGAAAATCACTCTATGTGATACCAAAGACTAAATCAAACCACAACATTATGCATATTCATAGGAAACTACAAGGCTCAAGAATCTAAATGAAGCAATGCCATGGAGATTATCACTCAACTACCTATCCGAATTAAGAATTTCATGTCAAAAAACCATCAATTCAAAGACAATTCTAAAAAAAATGATCATCATTTTAAAAATTATATTTTTTTGAAATTTGAAAAATTTGAAATTTAAAAGTTAAGTACATTACCCCCAACTTGAAGAACGCATTGTCCTCAATGTGAAGAGAACGAGAAATTGGCAGTCTCCCCCATTTGGCTTTTCGTTTTTCATGAGGAAAAGAGCTATTTTTCAAAGCAAAATTACTATATGTACACACTAACAAAAACAAACGGGTTAAAATTAGATAAAACATAACATGCATGCAATTGTAATGTCATGTTTATCAAATCGAACCCAAAAAAGAAAGAAAGAAAATAAAACAATTTTTATTTTTATTTTTTATAAAAGTAAAAATTATATACAAACAACACCTATGCTTGTTAGGTATAGGTCGGATCTTCAAGAGTGGTGGGCTCCTCTTGAGGTGGGAATTCCAAAAATGGCTTAAGGCGTTGTCCGTTCACTTTGAACATAAAGCCGGTTTTTAGATCCTCAACATTCACGGCCCCAAAAGGGAATACATGCCGACTTTCCT
Source organism: Lonicera japonica (assembly GCA_021464415.1). NCBI lineage: Eukaryota > Viridiplantae > Streptophyta > Magnoliopsida > Dipsacales > Caprifoliaceae > Lonicera > Lonicera japonica. The sequence continues at coordinate 283,174 of JAKCWG010000778.1, read as the reverse complement.
GGAAAGAGATGCAAACGCGTGTCATAAACTAGAACTTTGTGCCCGAGTTTAAATTCTTTTCTTAAAATAAATTTATCATGAAAATTGTTTGCACGTTCTTTGCTTATCTTAGCATTTTGGTATGCATCCCTCCTTAATTCCTCCAACTCCTCAAGCTGTAACTTTCGGTTGTTTCCGACATTTTCAATATCAAAATTCATCATTTTAATTGCCAAAATGATCTATGATCCAACTCAACGGGAAGATGGCAAGGCTTGCCATATACTATCCGATAGGGAGACATTCCTAAAATTATTTTAAAAGCCGTACGGTAAGCCCAAAGTGCATCGTTAAGACGCAATAACCAATCCTTGCGATTTGGATTTACCGTATTTTCAAGAATTTGCTTTATCTCCCTATTGGTAAGTTCGGCTTGGCCATTGGTTTGCGGATGATAAGCGAGTGATACTTTGTGATTTACCTCATATTTTTGCATTAAAGATTCAAAAGGTTTATTACAAAAATGAGTACCACCATCGCTTATAATCGCTTTAGGAGTGTCAAACCTTACAAGAATATTTTCTTTTAAAAATCGGATCACCACTTTGTGATCATTTTTCTTGCAAGCTTGGGCCTCTACCCACTTGAAAACATAATCAACCTCCACTAAAATATAAAGGTTACCAAAAGAGGATGGAAATGGTCCCATGAAATCGATTCCCCAACAATCGAACACTTCAATCACCAAGATTGGATTAAGCGGCATCATGCTTTTTCTTGTAATCCCTCATAACATTTGGCATCTCGGGCAAGATTTGCAATGTTAGTAGGCATCTTTGAACAATGTTGGTCAATAAAGGCCACTTTGCAAGATCTTGGCGGCCGTCTTTTTGGTCGAGAAATGTCCACCACAAGCTTCATTATGGCAAAAGCTTAGAACTTTTTCGAACTCGCCTTTGGGAATACATCGTCGAATGATTTGATCCGACCCATACTTGAACAAGTATGGGTCATCCCAATAGAAGCGGTTGACCTCGGACAAGAATTTTCTTTGATCTTGGACATTCCAATGGCTTGGCATCTTTCCGGTGACAAGATAGTTCACGATATCGGCATACCATGGTGAAGAAGAGATTATGAATAGTTGCTCATCCAGAAAAGAGTCTTTAATAGCACTCTCTTCAATGTGGTCGGTGAATGAAAGGCGAGATAAATGATCCGCCACCACATTTTCGACACCCTTCTTATCCTTTATGAAAAGATTGAATTCTTGTAGGAGAAGAATCCATCTTAGAAGCCTTGGCTTTGCATCTTTCTTTATGAAAAGATACTTGAGGGCCGCATGATCGGTGAAAATGACAATAGGTGACCCAATGAGGTAGGACCGAAATTTGTCGAGGGCAAATACAATAGCCAAGAGTTCTTTCTTGGTGGTGGTGTAGTTCATTTGAGCCTCATTGAGAGTTCGGCTCGCATAGTAAATGACTCCGAGCTTTTTGTCCTTTCTTTGACCGAGGACCGCCCCCACGGCGTAATCGCTTGCATCGCACATGAGTTCGAATGGCAAACTCCAATCGGAGGTTTACATGATGGGTGCGGTAGTGAGCATGTGCTTGAGTTTTACAAAGGCTTCTTCACATTCCTTAGTCCATTCAAATGGGGCATTTTTCAAAAGCAACTTGCACATGGGTTTAGCAATGGTGCTAAAATTTTGAATGAACCTTCGGTAAAATCCGGCATGCCCCAAGAATGAGCGAACATCCTTGATTGACTTGGGGGTGGGGAGCTTTGAGATAATTTTAATTTTTGCCTTGTCAACTTCGATTCCCTTCTCCGAAATAATGTGCCCTAAGACAATGCCCTTTGTCACCATGAAATGACATTTCTCCCAATTAAGAACAAGTTGTTTCTCAATGCACCTTTCTAAAACATGCTTAACATTCAACAAACAATTATCGAATGACTTACCGTAAACGGTAAAGTCATCCATAAATACCTCTAAGGTCTTTTCCACCATGTCGCTAAAGATACTTAGCATGCACCTTTGAAAGGTTGCTGGTGCATTGCACAACCCAAATGGCATCCTTCGATATGCAAAGGTATTAAAGGGGCATGTGAAGGTGGTTTTCTCTTGATCATTTAAATCAATCTCAATTTGGTTGTACCCAGAGAATCCATCTAAGAACGCGTAAAATTCATGCCCGGCTACTCTTTCGAGTGTTTGGTCCAAAAATGAGAGCGGGAAATGATCTTTACGTGTTACTTCATTAAGCTTACGGTAGTCAATGCACATGCCACCCGGTGGTGACTCTTTGGGGTATTAATTCATTTTGTTCATTTTTTTACTACTGTAAACCCGGATTTTTTTGGTACAACTTGGGTTGAACTCACCCATTTGCTATCGGAGATTGGATAAATGATTTTTGCATCTAGCAATTTCAATACCTCATTTCTTACAACTTCTTGCATATTTGGGTTCAAGAGGCGTTGAAATTGTCTAGATGGTTTAGCATTTTCCTCCAAGTGGATTTTTTGAGTGCAAATTAAAGGATTAATCCCTTGGAGGTCAGCTAGTGTCCAACCAAAAGCTTTCTTATGTTTATTAAGCATACTTACCAACCTCACCTCTTGCTCTTTTGAGAGTTTGGAAGAGATTACCACAGGGTAGGTTCTGGAAGCACATAGGAAAACGTACTTCAAGTTGCTTGGCAATGGCTTGAGCTCCATTTGTCCCTCAAGCTTTAGTGTTGGATCGGATGTGCTCCCCTTTTGCTCCTTCGGATCTTGAACCTTATCATCAAGTAAGGAAAACACTTGCAAACACTCATCGAATTCATTGGAAGTGGTTAGATTCTCTTCCATTGAATCCAAATCGTAAGTATTATTAAAATGATCTTGGACTAATGACTCTATCATGTTCACATGTTCACTTTCTTCATCAAAATTATTTTGTTGTTTGCTTAAAGAGAACACGTTTAGCTCAAGAGTCATGTTTCCAAAAGCTAATTTAACAATTCCATTCTTGCAATTAATGATGGCATTAGATGTGGCAAGAAATGGTCTTCCTAAAATGACAGGAATTTCATTAGCGGGATTTGCTACCGGTTGCATATCAAGAACAATGAAATCAACGGAAAAGTAGAATTTATCAATTTGTACAAGAACATCCTCTATTATCCCTCTCGGTATCTTAACGGAGCGATCCGCTAATTGAATCGTCACTTTGGTGGGTTTCAACTCTCCTAACCCCAATTGTTGGTACACCAAAAAAGGAAGCACATTAACACTAGCTCCCAAATCAAGTAAAGCATTTTTTATGTGACAATTGCCAATTAAACATGAAATGGTTGGGCAACCGGGATCTTTGAATTTTGGAATACGAGTGCCTTGGATGATAGAGCTCACTTGCTCTGTCATAAATGTTTTTTTCTTAACATTCAACCTTTTTTTTGTGGTACACAAATCTTTGAAAAATTTAGCATATGAAGGTATTTGCTTGACCGCGTCAAGCAATGGAATGTTGATCTTAACTTGCCTAAACACATCAAGAATTTCGGTGTTTCGATTTTCCTTAGGAGGTTGATTTAGCCTTTCGGGAAAAGGGACTTTGATACTATTCTTGATTTTCTCTAAATCTTCTTTTCCAACTTTCTCTTCTTCCCTCATTCTCTCTTCTAAGGTGATCTCCTCAACTTGACTTGACGCGGCTATGTCCACCGGCTTTTTGGCCTTAGAAATTATAGTTTTGTCAATCTCTTTCCCACTTCTAAGGATGGTGATAGATTTTAACTCCTCAACATTTCCACTTGATTCACCCTCATTGATCACTAAAGTTTGGCCTCGGGGATTGGCTAAGGGTTGGGATGGAAATTTTCCTTTTTTTGGGTGGACAACGCGGTTGTGAGTTTGGACATTTGGGTTTTCAAATCACTAACCTCTCTATTGATCTTATCTATAAATTGCTGCAAAAGAGACTCCAAATTTGAATTTGGGTTTGGGTTGGTTTGGCCAAAAGAGTTGTTTTGAGGTGGAGGTGGCCTTTGTTGGTAGGAGTTTGGATTTGCATTTTGATGAGCATTTTGATTTCCCCCCAACTAAAGTTAGGATGATTTCTCCACCCTTCATTGTACCTTTGAGAAAATGGATCATTGTGTGGTCTAGGATACGAGTTCATGGCATTCACTTGTGAGGAGCTTTGGAGAACCTCTTTGAAGGCCGGGATTGTGTGACACTCCTCCGTGGAATGCCCCATCTTCTCATAAATGACACACAATTGACTTGATGACACTACATTGACATCTCTAAGCTTGTTTGTCTCTAAGGCCTCTACCTTCATAGACAATTGGAACAACCTTACCCCCATGTCATCATCATTGGATATTTGGTACAACCCACCCTTTCCCAGAGGTTTGGCCTTAGGTTCCTCGGTATAGGTGTTCCAATTTTGGGCACCTTCTGCCAATTCATCAAAATACAACATGGCCTCCTCGGGACTTTTACTCAAAAATTGACCATTACACATGGTCTCTACAAATGTACGCATTTTGGGAGTTAGAGATTCGTAAAAATAGCTTACAAGGCTCCATGTTTCATGGCCATGGTGAGGACATGCGTTTAAAAGTTCCTTGTATCTTTCCCAACACTTGTAAAAACTTTCATTTTCTTTTGGCGAAAAATTGGATATTACCCTTCTCAAAGCGTTGGTCCGATAGACGGGAAATAATTTTTTCAAAAACTCCGATTGAAGTACTTGCTAAGACCGAATAGATTGTGGTCTTAGAGCATTCAACCATATTTTTCCTTTATCTTTTAAGGAGAAAGGAAAAAGTTTTAAACGCATTACTTCCTCATTAGTGTTTGCCTCACGAAACGTGGAGCAAACTTCCTCGAAATCTTTCAAATGTAAGTACCGATTTTCAGATTCCATACCATGAAAAGAGGGGATATGTTGAAGCATACCTGGTTTGAAGGAGAATGTTCCCGCTTATCCGGTGGGGAGAATGATGCAAGAATTAGACGTCGTCCGAAGTGGTTGAAGATAATCCCTCATTGTTCGAACCGGAGGATGGTGATTATTGTTTTCTCCGGTATTTAACTCATTATCCTTGTCAACCATTTCGGAAGGAGTAAGTGAAGGACTAGGATGCCTTGGTAGTGGTCGGCCTCTTGGTGGACTTATGCGAAGATCAATGTACAAATTTTCGCGCATAAGCCCAGAAGGGTGATCTCGAATAAAATTTTCCACATAAAAAAAATTAATAATAATAAGTAGGAAAAGTAATTTACAAAGGGAGATAATACTTATAAAGTGATTTTTTATTTTTTTTTACAAAACCCGTAATCCGTCTTTCGCCGTATCCCCGGCAACGGCGCCAAAAACTTGACGCGCCGAAAATACTTCTGTACTAAGGTACTCAAGTGCAGGTTGTCAAGTTATAATACTTGGTAAGTCCAAGTGTCGAACCACAAGGATAGTCGGAAAGACGATGTGGTGATTACGAGTCCAAGGCTTTGTTTAAGAGAATTTGATTGGTTGATTTTAGTTGTTGATTTTAAAGTCTTGCAATAAAAAATAAAATGATGTAAAAATAGATGAGAAAAGGCTAAGGCATTATAAAATTCATTTGTTTTGCAAAGTTAAGTAAAAGCAATCTCATTCAAAGTTCTCAATGCAATTCCTAAGTGTTGAATATTTTACCCATTTCTAAGCAAAAGGGTGTGAAGCAAAAGCAACCCATTCCCATATAAATGCCATATAAAGAAAGGGTGTAAGCAAATATCAACACAAGTGTATCTCTCATTTTTATCTTGTGACAAAGGGTGTGAAGCAAGTGCAACCCATTCCCATATAATATCAACCAAGATTCAAACTTAAAATACACAAAAAGAAAAGGCATAAATTTAAACTAGGCATTTAAGAACTCATTTTTAGTTTCCCCTAGGCAAATGACTTGATTATGAAAATGGCCAACTACAAGGAGTTTAGCTCGATAAATCATAACATTTTATTTGTCTAAGATTGGGAGGTCTAGGTGGAGGTCAAACTGTCCTATATAGACTTATTTGATAAATGCAAATTGAATCCTTAAAATGATTAATGAAGTTGTTTATGACATAAATTTAAAAGATCCTCTTTGGCAACACTTTAACTAAGAAGATGATGAGTTTTAAAATCACATAAAGTGTAGAAAACGCTCAACATATCATTAAAGTATTTAAAGATTAAAATCTCAAATTTATGGTGTTTCTATGAATATTCAAAGACTAATCATGCTTGGCAATGAAAAGTATCTTATTCAAAGAAAGAATGGACATAGGCTAGTAAGAAATACACAAGTGTATCATTTTCTCATTAATGCTTGAGACCTATGTATACAAGGCATACAAAGTCAAATCATCATATGAAAATTATCTTACTAGCTTATGAATGGTTGAAAAAAATGGAGAAGATGAAGGATTCAAAAAGTATTTAACAATACTAACAATGGAATGAGAATTGAACTTACATAATTAATGCATTGCAAATTTCATCTTTTAGCCTTAGCAAAGAAATTTACTCCATAATAAATGTAGAGACAAGAATCATAAAAGTAAACTCCATTTCTCTCTCTAGAAAAAACTATTACAAGCTTTCTATAAATTAAGAAAATGAGAAGTAAAAAAAGTACTCTCTCCAAAGCAACAATGAAGACTATAAATAGGAGAGTTGTGTTGGATGCCAAAAATAAACAATGCTTTTTTTATTTTTGGTGGAGAATTCCACTATCTTGGATACTCTTTAATCACATGGACAATTCCACTTTCTCTCTTTAATCAATGGACATGGAGACTTCCACTTTCTTGGATGCTCTTTAATCACATGGAGACTTCCATTTTCTTTCTTTTATCACATGGACAAGGAGACTTCCACTTTCTTGAATTTCTTTTCTCCATGGAAAATTCCACTATTGTATTAAATACAATATTTCTTGAAATCTAAAGATACCAAAATAAACACAAAAATGTGCATTTCCAAGCATTGTTAAATACAAAAGTGCTACGAGACTAATCGCGAAATAAGTTGGCAAACCGAGTAGTTTTAGAGAAATAAATGAGTCAAACAACTCCGAAAATGAGCGTATAAATGACAATATTAAGCGTTTATCAACAATGTCCATCCGCAAGATTGTCCACCTTTTTTTTATGTTCACCTTTACTTGAGGAACCTGCACAACCACCTTGACAATAGCAACCCGGGTGTACGTAGGCTGTAAAAACTTCACCCCCGACTTCTCCGAATCTAACTCCACCATAGGTTCAACCAAGTCCAGTTATTGGGACACTTTTTGTAGCGACTTATCACCTTAGGCTCTACCGAGTTCTTCCCTAATTGCACCGAGTCCAGCTACCAGTTTTGCTTCACAAGTCCATGAATCTACCATCGGCTCTGATACCAATTATTGTGTCCGCTAGCACTTGGGTCGGGCCCGGGGCACCAACCGGGACAGTCGGTCCGAGAACATAGTAACGATACTGTCCCCAACTTAACATCTTTTGGGCCACAGTGATAGGGTTTTATCTTAAAATGCCTCATTACTGCGTAGAGACTCTCCCCCACTTATATACCCATGTTAAGTTCTACAAATTTTTCATGTGGGATCAATGGTTTGAGCCAACCATTATCAACAATTGATTCATTGCCTTCCTTATATGTGTCTAATTAAAATCAAAATGTAAGACAAAGATGTCAAGTGCTCTAGTAGTTAAGCAGCGAATTACATTGTCAAAGGTTCAAAGTTCGAATTCAAAACCTCTTGCAAGCATATTTTTAATGAAAAAGGGACCGTAAGAGTAGAATACGCAAATTTTTTATAAAATTAATATTATTCCTTGTGCTTATGGATAAATGGGCAATAATACTACCAAAATAGTCCTTATTTTATATTTTATTTTATTTCGTTTATAGAGAATTTACATATATATATATATGCTGTTTGAGATTAAGGGTGGAGGGAAGTGGACGTTATGAGTGGTTGTCTCCCCTTAATTTTGAAATTTGGTATTTTTTTGATATTAAATTATTTTTAAAGTTTTTTTAAATATATATATTTATTAACTATTTTGCCTTCCCCCTTCTTTTTTTTTACAAGAATTAGTACTAACATTAATTCCAACCCCCCACCCCCCCCCCCCTCCCCTTCCTCTTCAATTTTTTTTAATTTGTATTTAGTGCTATGATTGTCATTTCCAAGCTTTCAGCCAATCAAATTTCTAGATCTGCCCCTAATTTTTTTTCTGTATAAAGTAAAAGATCGAGACTAAAAGAAAAGACAAAGGGCCTGTTTGGTATGTGTCTATTTTTTTTTTTCAAATTTTAAAAACTCCACTCAAAATTAACTATACTTTCATACTTTTTAAAATTTATTTCACTTTATTTTCTCTCTCTAAAATAACTTTTAAAACAATATAACTTTAAATTCAAAAATCAAAATTAAATAAAAAATATATATTTAAAATATACTCGTCGAGATCTATAAAATAAGATACATTATGACTATTTTTTGAAAATTTTTTATAAGATTTTTTAGTTGGTTGAAAAAAATTCAAACAAAAACAAAATTTATTTTTCAACATCCTTCCAAATTCTACCAAATACCATATTTTAAAAACTCAACTCAAAACATCCACCAAACACACTCAAAGTGTTCAAATATATACTAACTCTAATTAACAAGAATTCATAAGTACATGGCTCGAAGACACGCCAGAAAATAACACCGGATAATGAAGTTTCATGTGGTTCTGTCAGGGTGATTTATTTCACAAAATTTTTTTTCAGCAAACAAAACAAACTAATGCATATTATTTCCAACCAAAGAAATTAACCATTCTGGGTTTACTTAACATGGGTTAATATTAATATTAATAACACGGGTTTACTTAACATAGATTAATATTAATTTTTTTTTGATTGGGTTAACTTGGTCAATTATAGGTTTAGATGGGCAAATTATCACCAAAACAATCCATTTCTTATTTTGTTTTTTGCCATCCCATCTAATTATAATTAACATTTTTGCATGAAAATGGAGTCCCCTACTTTTTCAAAAATGAATATATTTCTAAATTAAATCAATGTTAACTATATATATTAAATAACTCAGAGAGTTTAAAAAAATTATTGTAGTTGTAAAAAAATTTCTTTGGTTTAGAAGAAGAAAGGTGGAATACAAATTTGGAATATGTATTTTGAATACCACATACTTGCTTACTGACTGACGGCATAATGCCTTATTTTCAAGACGCGTGTAATATGTATGTAATATAATAATTAATATGTAATAACAAAAGAATTGCACCAGACTACATTTGTCCATTCTCAAGCATGCCACGTGGATGTACAATTTTTTTTTTCTTTTTCCACACTTCTTGAAAATATTTTCAATCGTTGAGTATAATTTTAATTTTTATAAAATTTAAATATTTTATAAAAAAATTGATTTTCAGAAACATTTTAAAAAAAATTAATGCTTAAAATTTATATAAAAGGTTCTGTAAAATACAAAATCAATTTACACATTCAAATAATCTTTCTCTCAATTTAATTTTTTACAAAAATTTTTAAAATGACATAGCTAAAAATCTAAAATTTAGTTTTTAATATAATTTATATATTTGAAATCTACTAATCAATAGGTACAAAATAAGATTCATTGTGACTTTAAAATTATGTTTAAAAATTATTCATACAAAATATTAAATATAATGATATATTCTATTTATATGATTTTCATTGGTCCATTTAAATTTTATACATGAGTACCACTAAAATACAAAATAAATGTGTATAATTTATGTATAAAAATCCCTTACACATAATTTTTTTTACAAAAAATATATACCATCATTGAAAATGCTCTATAACAATTACATCAGCACTACTTTTCTTTTCACACTTTCGAAACAATTACGTGGGCAATTTTTCCGATAAGTCTTTTCGTCTACATTACTGGTGCACTTCCGTTGGTATAAAATAAATAAATAAATAAAGTAAGTAAGAAACATCCATGACCTTTGGCTTGATTGGTCATTTTATTTTATTTTTTTTAAACGATAGCACTAAGTTTGAAAAAGTGAGTCTAGAGCAAAATATGGTTAAAAAAAAAAAATTTGGGTTGAAAAACCCAAACTCAATGGCTAAAAAAATAAGTTCTAAATAAATAGAGATAACTTGGTATTAACTAAATTTGTTCTATAGCTGATCTATTGCTATCCCTATATATATCCAATTCAAACTAAAATATAAAATAAAGATGTCAAGTGGACTAATAGTTAAGCAGCAGATTACATTATCAAAAGTCTAAGGTTCAAATTCGAAACCTCTTGTAAGCACTTTTTTTATGAAAATAGGGACCGTAGGGATAAAATAAGCATTTCAAAAGTCTGATATAACTTTGGCAGTCAAAACTAGTCTTGCCTTTATATGTTTTATGTAATACATACATATATACATGTATATATTATTAATTTTTTTTAAAAAAAAAAGTTGTAAGTCTCTTCATTTAATTATAAACAATGAAAATGTACCACATACTCATTCTTGATCTTAGATTCAAGTGAGTACCTCTCCAACTAAGATAACCCACCTTTTCATAGTTGAAGTCATATATTTATGGATATAATTTTGTTGTATATAGTGTCATGTTATGATGAGTTGTTAACCTATTGCTACGAGTATATTTGCATGACAATTAGAAACATACTTTCATAAGCATCTATATTCCATGACAATAGGAGTCATACTCTGATAAAATTAACGTAATTCAAAAAAGGATTGAATGCAATATATATAATTGTCTTGATGGTGTTTCAGTCCGATGATATTTCAGTCGATTTAAGAAAAAATGTTTAACAATTTGATATTATTTAATTTTATACTAAAAACTATTTATTTTAATTTGTTAGATGAGATATTGGTAGAAGCTAAGTTTAAAATACAAAAATTGAGAAATACAATGTGAGGTTAGGTCTAAAGAACGAATACTTCAGTTAGGGTCGTAGTATCAGTATCAGTATCAGATACATATCTTAAACTAATACGTGACAGATATGGAAGGATACGTATCCGAGTATCTAACCTTCTTTATTTTTTTTAAAATTTCGGATACGGAAGGATACCGCAAGAATACGGAAGGGATATAGCGAGGATACTTGCGTAATACAGCGGGCTATGTTTTGTAATTTCTTTTTTATTGGAGCCACTTTAAAAATAACATACAAATAATTCATTTAATATAGAAATCTCTAAAAGATAGGTAGGTTTTTCATTTACAGCTTAGTGAGTAAGTCAACCATTTTATAAGAAGATGAAATGATGGACCAAAACACTCCATCCTTCATCTACCATTATCATTATTCAGTCTCTATCTTTCTTCTGATATTTAAGTCAAAATATTATATCTACTTTTAAGTTATTATGCAATTAAATTGTCCAGTCGTTTGATTTAGTTTTATGAATATTCATGATATTGTTCATAAATTTATAAAATTCTTATAATTGAATAATATATATATATATATATATTATAATTAATTTTTATTATCTGTATTCTAGACGTGCTGTATCCTATATTTTTCTAATTTTACCCTATCACCGTATTGGTGCAGTATCGTATCTGTACCCGTGCTTCATATGAGGTTAGCCTAAATTCTTATAATTGAATAATATATATATATTTATATACTATAATTAATTTTTATTATCTATATCCAAGACGTATTGTATCCTATATTTTTCTAATTTTGTCGTATTACCGTATCGGTGCAGTGTCGTATCCGTATCCGTGCTTCATAGGAATTTAGCCGAAACATCCAGAGTGTTTGTTAGACAATGTCATTGTTATTTTCATAATTCATCTTTCGAGCTTTAATAATTTTAAACTCTTCTTATATAATTTTATTTTAAATAAATTTTATATTATTGAAAAATGTTCGCCGTGCTCTTTCAACCAAGATCCATATTCATTATAAAAAATAATTATAAAAATTGATAGAGATAACCTTCTAAAGAATAAAATTGGAGATAATTTTTATTTTTTTGGAACATGACTAAAAATTAAGATTGGTGTTATTGCCGTGTAGCAACCATGTTTCTAAACATACTTGCATATCAACTTTTTTTTATAGGCCAAATTTACATTTACATTAGATTGTTAGCATTATAATTTGTTCCATTACATCTTTTGCAATAGTTTGTCTAAAAAATAAGTTATTTTATAACAATTGAGTGTGTATGTTTAGATAAAACTAATTCATATATATAAACATTCTCTAAAAAAAGTTTATCTAATAATTAACTGTGTATCTTCATATTTATGTGATAAACGCTTAATATTGTCATTCATACGCTCATTTTCGGAGTTGTTTGACGCGTTTATTTCTCTAAAACTACTCGGTTTGCCAACTTATTTCGCGATTAGTCTCGTAGCACTTTTGTATTTAACAATGCTTGAAAAGGCACATTTTGTGTTTATTTTGGTGTCTTTAGATTTCAAGAAATATTGTATTTAATACAATAGTAAAATTTTCCATGGACAAAGGGAATTCAAGAAAGTAAGTCTCCATGTGATTAAATAGCATCCAAGAAAGAAAGTCTCCATGTCCATGTAATTAAAGAAAGAAAGTGGAAGTGTCCATGTGATTAAAGAGCATCCAAGAAAGTGGAATTCTCCACCAAAAATAAAATAAAGCATTGTTTAATTTTGGCATCCAACACAACTCTCCTATTTATAGTCTTCATTGTTGCCTTGGAGGGGAGTCTTATTTTTATTTCTCATTTCTCAATTTATAGAGAGCTTGTAATATTTTTCTAGAGAGAGAAATGGAGTTCATTTTTATAATTCTTGTCTCTACATTTACTATGGAGTAAATTTCTTTGCTAAGGCTAAAAGATGAAATTTGCAATGCATTAATTATGTAAGTTCAATTCTCATTCCATTGTTAGTATTGTTAAATACTTTTTGAATCCTTCATCTTCTCCATTTTTTCAACCATTCATAAGCTAGTAAGATAATTTTCATATGATGATTTGACTTCGTATGCCTTGTATACATAGATCTCAAGCATTAATGGAGAGATGATACACTTGTGTATTTCTTACTAGCCTATGTCCATTCTTTCTTTGAATGAGATACTTTTCATTGCCAAGTATGATTAGTTTTTAAATATTCATGGAAACACCATAAATTTAAGATTTTAATCTTTTAATACTTTAATGATATGTTGAGTGCTTTCTACACTTTATGTGATTTGAAGACTCAGCATCTTCTTAGTTAAAGTATTGCCAAAGAGGATCTTTTAAATTTATGTCATAAACAACTTCATTAATCATTTTAAGGATTCAATTTGTATTTATCAAATAAGTCTATATAGGACGGTTTGACCTCCACCTAGACCTCCCAATCTTAAACAAATGAAATGTTATGATTTATCGAGCTAAACTCCTTGTAGTTGGCCATTTTTATAATCAAGTCATTTGCCTAGGGGAAATTAACAACGAGTTCTTAAATGTCTAGTTTAAATTTATGCCTTTTCTTTTTGTGTATTTTAAGTTTGAATCTTGGTTGATATTATATGGAAATGGGTTGCACTTGCTTCACACCCTTTGTCACAAGATAAAAATGAGAGGTACACTTGTGTTGATATTTACTTACACCCTTTCTTTATATGGCATTTATATGGAAATGAGTTGCTTTTGCTACATACCCTTTTGCTTAGAAATGGGTAAAATATTCAACACTTAGGAATTGCATTGAGAACTTTGAATGAGATTAATTTTACTTAACTTTGCAAAACAAATGAATTATATAATGCCTTAGCCTTTTTCTTATCTATTATTACATCATTTTAATTTTTATTGCAAGACTTTAAAATCAACCAATTAAATTCCCTTAACAAGACCTTGGACTCGTAATCACCACATCGTCTTTCCGACTATCCTTGTGGTTCGACACTTGGACTTACCAAGTATTATAACTTAACAACCTGCACTTGGGTACCTAAGCACGGAAGTATTTTCGGCGCGTCATTATGCATATACATTAGTATATAAAATGAGAGTAAGTGCATCTCCAATTGTACGTAGTGTATAATTTCATTTTGCATAAAATTTACAAAATTTGTAAAAAAATAAATTCATCTCTAGCAATCTTTTAAAAATGAGTTTTTTTTTGTAAAATATAAGTGTAAAATACACTCATAATTTATAATGTCACGTCAGCTTTCTCACTTCTCAATTTTTTTTATAAATATTTCAGGTGTACTAACTTTTAATACAAAAGATGAATTTTAATATAAATTATATATTTGAAATCTACTAACCAAGACTTATAAATTGAAATTCATTTTGATTATAATACTATGTACATATAATTTCAAGAAAAAATTGTATAAAATAACATTTGTTCCTATCTTATTTGTTCTTTTCAATTTTAAACAAAAGTTTAAAAAAATTTCATGCAGATTTTTTTTTTAAACTTCAAGTTTTGCATAAAAGCTGGTTGACACATAGATATACACATTAATTTTTACACGACCATTTAAGATACTCTAAGATAGTTGTGGGTCCTATTTTTGGACCTACTTTTTATGCCACACCACCATATCTACATTGTGTATCAAACTCTCTACGTCTCATCGACAATGTCAAAATAATTACTTTCACATGTAATATCCAAAATGAGATACACAATTAATTGAAGAATTATTTTTGTCTATTTGATTATGCATCATCCATGTATGGTTGTAGAAATTATTATTAAATTGAATGGAAAAAGAGCGTAAGCTTTAAGTTACTCTACTATTTTGTGTTAGTAGAAGTTACTTTTTTCTAATTGTTGTTTACAATTGTTTACATTAATTTATAAAAATTTAAATTATTAAAAACAAACGTTACACAATTGTAAGTTAAGTTTTATTTGGTCTCACTCCATATTATTTATTTTAAACCATAGTTCAAACAAGAAAGTGGTTCTAGAGCGAAATATCATTAAAAAATAACCTTATTTGGTTGAAAATAATAACCCTTTAAATTTGACAAGGTGTCAAACTTTTCATACTAACAACGTTGTGTCAAATTAAGCCTTGTTTGGTGGATTATATGCACAAAACTATAGCGCATATGGATATCCGTGAATATGGTTAATCCACCTTGATCACTGATTATCCTTGTTAAATATTATCATCATCCATATCTGTATCCATTTCTTATTGGTTGAAAGGAAAAAACGGTTCTAACCCTAGGGTTATTTCTTGTTGGTTAAATTAATTACAGTGGATGCCTTTATCCCCAGGATATCAATTGAATTGGCTAGCATTGTCATGTTTCAGAATTTAAGAGGAAAATTGTCCTAGGATAGTTCAAGGGACTTTATTGTAAATTACAGCAATAACCAATCTGTTTTCGGAAGGTGAAGGTCAACAGTCATTTCTTTACATATATAAGTTATATATATATATATATATGGATGTCATGGTATATAAGTTGTTAAGCCATTTTTCTGGGCATATTTGCATGACAATTAGAATCATATATATTTTCTTAAGTATGTATTTTTACATGACAATTGGAGTGAAACTTTGCTACAAGTTAATGTATTTCAAAAAATAAATGAACCTAAACTATATAAAGTTTCTTTCAGTTTTTATAGTTTGATATTATTTTTATAGAAATATTCTAATTTGTTAGATGAAATATTGGTGGAAGCTAAATTTATAATACTAATTTCGACCAGTAAGATAGTAGTAAATAAAATTATTAAAGCTGATCCAAGCTGCGTTTAGATTTAAGCTGGGAAATTCGTTTTTACAATTCTATTAAAATATCTAATATTTCAAAAAAAATTACTATGTAGACGAGAATAGAATAATTGATGGGAATTTCTGAGAATCAGAAAAATGGAGAAATACTGTGATGATGAACAATGAGAATCAAGATAGATAGACATTTATCACGTACTTTTCATTCTCTTATTAAATGAGTAGCATTATATTCAAAATCTTCTAATTCTCTATACAAAATATTGGTGGAGATTAAATTCATAATAATAGAACGATTTATTGGGATTGTTATAGGTTTGAATGTGTTAGATAAACAAAAATTATAATTTGTTAGATAAAATATTGGTGGAAGATAAGTTTATAATAATAGAAATATTTCAACCGCTAAGAGAGTTATTATCAAAAATATCATTAAAATTATTAAAGGCAATTAAGTTTTACATTTATTAGATTCTCAAAAGGTAATTATTAAATGAGTAACATTTGATTGAATTTTTTATTATTATTAGTCATATAAATTAATTAACTCTTGCATTAAATGAAAAGTAATCGAAAAATGAATTTTGATTCAAAATCAATTACGTTTGTTTTTATTAGTATTAGTATTTGTAATGAATAGAAGTTGAGTAGTGGAAGTGGAGTAGGAAAACATGAATAACGATACATTCAATAAATAGTAAAATTATTTGTTTCTCACTGAAAATAATTTCAATTTCTTCTAATTCACCCCCAAAAAAATAATTTAAAATTAAGCCTTCACTATTTGAACTCGATAATGACCGGAAGATGTTGCCGGAGTCATATACTCGAATTTATCTAAAAACTTCAAATATTGTTACGTTATTTGACATAATTGTGTTAGTTTATTTCCCCAAGGATGTATTTGAGAACAAGTTTTCGGTAATTTTTTGCATCTTTTTGAAAAAGATGTTGAAAAAAATAGTCATTAAAACACTACTAAATTTTGTAGAATTTCATAATAAAATATTATATTGATAGTTATGTCTGGACATTACAATGAGAAAGAGTTTATATATAGGCATTGCATAAGAGAAAAATAAGGTAAGAACAATCTAATAATGTAAAATAGACAAATAAGGATTGTAGAGAAAATTAGGAATGCATAGAGAATGGGATATCAATTATATATGTTAACAATTATATTCTAACATTCCCCCTCAAACTCAAGGTAGCAAATGGAGGCCAACTTGAGTTTGGAAATCATACTGAAAGTGGTTGAGAGGTCACACGTTAAACAATGAGCCTCGCCAACTAGAGTCGGACATTAAATCGTGTTTATGTTGTCGGGCTTCATGTCGGACTTCAAATCGTGCCGGGGGAGAGCTCGCATACGAGTTTATATTTTTTCACAAACTCAAATCACTCCATCTTTCAAAGAAACCTCATTCTTTGGAAGAGCTTAGAAAAACATCATGTTCAATTTCGATTTCGATGTTGATAGATTCGTTCATTAAACCAAAAAAATCGTAAGCCCGCCTAGATACTCGCACGTCAGAGAGTTAAGAATGAACGACTTTCGCTAGGGATCCGCATGCTATCGATTGTAAGGATATCTTTGCTTCGCAGTGAAAGGCAGGATTTCGCAGTGGAAGTTCAGGGTTTGTGGTGCAAGGATTTCATGGTGCATGACATAGCTATGGTCTCGTTTTCCTTTTAACAGAGTCAGATTAGAACTTCGAGTTCAGTAGTGGAATCCAGCAATTGTAAAACAATATTCGAAATGGCAGTAGCTACGATGAGATGCCAAGTGGTAAAGGAAGGTGATTGAGACAAATAATAATAATAATAATAATAATAATAATAATAATAATAATAATAATAATAATAATAATAATAATAAGAAGGTGATTGTTACGATCGAAGCGGTTCAACGATGGTCTGGTGACCGACACCATACATTGCCCACCGGCAATAGTGGAATTATATCAAGACTTTAGGAGAGGAAGATTTAACATTGCTCTGTACCATATAGAATTTCATAATAAAATATTATATTGATAGTTATGTTTCAACATTACAATGAGAAGGCCTTTTATATAAGCATTGTATAAAAGAGATATAAGGTAGGAATATGAAAAAAAATGGAAAAGGGAATGATTGATTTGTTGAAATCCCTGCATTTTTCTGTCAGTTCTCTGTAGAAAATTTTTCTAGTTAAAATTGAATTCATTAAAACATAAAAAAAATGAATACAATATGTCTCTAAGTTAATGTTTTAGTTGGCACTGGCAGTTATTTTAAAAAGGAAGTCATCTAAGAGGCAGCTAAGACCTAAGAGTGTATTTCTACAAGTGGTTTAATGTGAAAATTTCAATTACCGTAGGCACCCTTTGACTTGTTCTTGTGGCACATAATTGCAAATAATTTCAATAACCACCAAAAAAATTGGTTGGGGCCTTAAGAGATTTCATCAAATATTTAGGTTGATAAATATTCTAAAACGGAAAAATGGGACAAAAATTAGGTGTGTAACCTAAATGAAACGTAAGGGAATTAAATTTCAAAAAGTGTAATAGATTCAATCAATATGCATACAATAGTAGAGAGAAAGTACTGGAAAAAAATCTATTGGAGCGTAAAAAGCTGTATCAAAAGGATAGGCTAATAAACAGTACAAAAAAGCACTACACAATAAGCAATGATACAAGTGTTTATTGCTTATGTTATGATTATTGGTACAAGGAATAGCACTACACTATAATGGTGAAAATGGCTTACTTATACAATTTTGATCTAGTTCGGACTTCTAGCAAGCCAGATATTGGTCTTTGATTTTGCCCAGGATTGGGTTTTAGCCGCTCCTAGAATCGGATCAATTTACTCCGAACAATGAACCCATCTTTGACCAAAAAAAAATTATTTTCCTTTTCTCAACATATTTCTTCTTTTATTGGAGATATGGGGTATAAATTAACATATTTCGACTTTTACAATCGTTGAAGGATAAGTTTTGATTTGACTGTTAGGAGGTTTTTTATTGAAAAACGCATAATATTGTTATTCATATGCTCATTTTTGGAGTTGTTTGATGCGTTTAACTTTCTAAAACCATTTGGTTTGCTAACTTCTCTCGCGATTAGCCTTGTAGCATATTTTGTATTTGACATTACTTGGAAAGGCATTTTTTTGTTTATTTTGTTGCCTTTAGATCTCAAGAAATTCATTGAGTAAAAGAAGAATGATCAACCGAGCCATTTTTGGCATTTAAAGACAAAAGTCAACGGAAAGTCAAATAGTTGAATCATTCAAACTCATTCCTTGATCTATCACGAGTTGGATCTATCTAGCTTTTTGCTAGATCAATCAAGGAATTTTTCCCATCACTTGGATCCATCTAACTCAAGCCAAAAATTGATCTAGATGGCTTGCTTTGTCTTTTATGTCACCTCTCCTATTTTGTTCATCTATCTCATAGCTAGCTTGGAGACTAAATAGTGGCTCAAATCAATATCTCTTAGAATATTATTTTTTATACAAAAGTGGCTATTTTTCAATGGACAAAAGGGATAGTTTATCTTGGATCTTTAGTAGAGAGAGGAGAGGGAGACAACGCACTCATCTATATATATAGTCTCCATTATTGTACTAAAAAACTCTTAGACTCTTGGACTTATTAATATTTTTATTTACTTGTCTTGAATATTAATCTCTCTCTAGAATTTGTAATTTATTATCTTCATTGAAGATAAATGGAATACACTTCTATAATTCTTGTCTCTACATTTATTATGGAGTAAATTTCTTTGCTAAGGCTAAAAGATGAAGTTTACAATGCATTAATTATGTAAGTTCATTTCTCATTCCATTGTTAGTATTATTAGATACTTGTTGAATTCTTCATCTTCCCCATTCAATCAACCATTTATAAGCTAATAAGATAATTTTCATAAACACACGCTCGTTGTAATCTCCAAAGTATCGCTTCTCCCACTCCATCCGGTCCGAAGGAGGCATTTGGCTCGTCTCCGACATCTTCATATCCTTAATCCGCATTCGAAGCACAATCATATTCTCGTCCACAAGCTTACCATCGTAATTATGTCGTCCTTCTTTCTCTCTTCTTGCGCAAATATTGACGCTTCTAGCACGTCTCATTCCTCGCCGGTTGGAGGGTTCAAGAAGAAAATTCCGGAAGGTGAGGGTGGAAGAAGATGAGGAGATTGCGCGCTTTCATTAAATTTTTTTTTGTTTGGGAGACTGTGTGGATGATTAATGTTGGGAATTAAAATATAGAGGTGTGAGATATATATATATATATATATATAGAGAGAGAGAGAGAGAGAGAGGTGGGACTAATAGCTCGGTAGGAAAAGGTTACGTGTGATTAATGAATTTTATGCTTAATTTATGCGTTTGACATGTTGGATTAGAGGTTTAGATATGATTTTTATAATTTCAATCAAATCGGATAAAACAATTTCACCTTTTAGGTGAGAATCGTTAATCCCTTCCTTGGTCTGATAAAAAATATTAGTAGGATAAATAATCCACCTCGATATCTAGTACTATCAAACACTAAACATGGGTATTATAAATTTATCATATCCCATGATAGTATGAAAAGGGTAATCAATGCACCCGTAATTATTAGGAATAAGACTCGGCCCCCAAACCACCCTATTTTATTGATTCTTTCAATTTGACACAAAAATTTATAAATATATTACAAGAGTACAATTTAAAAGATAAAATGTTATCTATATGCCTAGAGCACAATTTGATCCTGATTAATCTCCTTTTAATTTAAACACGAATCTATCATTCTCTCAAGAAGTGTTATAACCTTAAAAATCTAATACCATAATGTAAAATAAAAAATAAAAAAATCCAGTAGAGTTATTATATTGCATTTGTAGTGATTTGTTACATTCCCAGTGTTGACCATCAAGATCAAGAATTTAAGACGAATATAGATAAGTTGAATACAAATTGGAATATGTGTTGACCATCAAGATGAATATGTAGATATATAGGTGGAATACAAATTTGGAATATATATTTTCAATATGAGTGACTGACGAGCATAATGCTTTATTTCAAGATGCGTGTAATATCTATGGAATCTAATCTAACATACCACGTGGATAATTGCACCAGGTCACATTTGTTCATTCTCAAACATGCCACGTGGATGTACAATTTTTCATTTTTTTCTTTTTTCACACTTCCTTAATAGTTACACCGGCAATTTTTCCCAAAAGTCTTTCCTCTACTTTAGTGGTGCACTTGTGTAAGTTCTAAAAAGTGAGTCTAAAGCAAAATATGGTTAAAAAAAATTTGGGTTGAAAAATCCAAACTTTATGGCTTAAAAAATAAATTCAAAATAAATAAAGATAATTCGGTTTTGGTCAAACCCACTCCATAGCTGATCCATTACCATCTTTATATATATCTAATTCAAATCAAAATATAAAACAAAGATGTATAATAGTTAAGTAATGGATTACATTGTTAAATGTTTAAGGTTCGAATTCGAAACCTTTTATAAGTACATTTTTTTTATGAAAATAGGGATCGTAGGGATAAAATAGGTAATTTAAAAGTCTAACATAGCTTTAGCGGTCGAAACTAGTCTTGTCTTTATATGCTTTATATATATATATATATATATATATATATTATTAATAATTTTTATTTTTTAAAAAAAAAAAGAGTTTTAAGCCTCTTCATTTAATTATAAACAACGAAAATGTATCTTAAACTTATTCTTGATCTCAGATTCAAGTGAGTACCTCTCCAATTAAGTTAACCCACTTTTTCATAGTTTGAAGTTATATATTTTACGGATATAATTTTGTTATATATGGTATCATGTTATGATGAGTACGTTGTTAACCTATTGCTACGAGTATATTTGCATGACAATTACAATCATACTTTCCTAAGCATCTATATTCCATGACAATTGGAGTCATACTCTGCTAAAATTAACGTAACGTAATTCAAAAAAGGAATGAATGCAATATGTATAATTCTCTTCATGGTGTTTCAGTCCGATGATATTTCAGGTCGATTTAAGAGAAAATGTTTAACAATTTAATATTATTTTATTTTATACTAAAAATTATTTATTTTAATTTGTCAAATGAGATATTGGTCAAAACTAAGCTTAAAATACAAAAATTGAGAAATACAATGTGAGGTCGGATACTTCAATTAGGGTCAGAGTATCGGTATCAGGTAAGTATCCTGCACGGATACGTGACGGATATGGCATGATACTCGATACGTATCAGGTAAGTATCCGCCCTATCCCTCTCGTATTCTTGCCGTATCTCTCCCGTATCCGATCTGATTGAAATTATAAAAATCATATCTAAACCTCTAATCTAACATGTCAAACACATAAATTAAGCATAAAATTCACTAATCACATGTAACCTTTTCCTAACTAGCTATTAGTCCCACCCCTCTCTTCCTCTCTCTCTCTCTATATATATCTCATACCTCTACGTTTTAATTCCCAACATTCCACACAATCTCCCAAATTCTTGACAAAAGAAAATAATAATAATGAAAGCAATCTCCTCATCTTCTTCCACCCTCACCGGCCGGAAGTTTCTTCTTGAACCCTCCAACCGGCGAGGAATGAGACGTGCTAGAAGCGTCAATATTCGTGCAAGAAGAGAGAAAAAAGGCCGAGATAATTACGATGGTAAGCTTGTGGACGAGAATATGATTGTGCTTCGAATGCGAATTAAGGATATGAAGATGTCGGAGACGAGCCAAATGCCCCCTTCGGATTGGATGGAGTGGGAGAAGAAATACATTCGAGATTACTACGAGGATGTGTGTGATGGTGTGGGGTGGTTACAAATGTGTTTGATGAACACTAGGCCTTGTCTGGCTATGGGGATGGTGGCGCTTGTTGCATTGAGTGTGCCAATATCAGCTTGGGTGATTATTTTCAATGTTATGGGATGGATTAATGGAGTAGTATTGGGTTAATTTCATGTGATGAGGAAACCTGAACTTAGGTTGGCAAAAGAGTTCGCCCGCCTTATGTTCACCTAGCTCACCACCAGGAATTTTAGTTACTTTTTTACTTGCCCTAATGTCAAATGCCTGATATATTTTTGAAATGCTAGTATTATAAAGAAATGGAAAAAAGCAGATGATTTACGTGGATATATCCATATATTGGGAAAATAAAAAATATTATGTTAGAATTAATGAGAATAATTTCTTGGAATAAGCAAATTAAACCATGAAAACTATGCAAACTCAATTTGTATGTCTTCTATATTGTATTCTCTCTATTTAAGGTTCATTTCTTTTCTTAATTTGGTTTTTGGTTAGGTGCTTAATTTTACAATATTTAGAATGCTTTTCTTTTTTTTCCCCCAAAAATTTCATTACAGCCTTCAATACTGGTCCCTCCCCCACCAATTTTCTTTAAATAAGATGGACAATATATAACAATTTTTTCCCTAACACACCCTATGTCAAAAAAAGAATTGCAAGTCACTAATTAATCTCTGTTTCCCTCCATGCTCAGTCCGCTGACTCAAGCAATTCCAAGTCACTAATTAATCTCTCTCCACGCTCAGTCCGCAACTCGAGCAATTCCAAGTTACTAATTAATCTGTCTTTCCCTTCACGCTCAGTCCGCGACTCCATACAAAATTCTATGGAAGGTAGGAAAATTAATGTCATTTTGATCAATGTTGTATTTTTTTTCCTTCCTTTTTTTTATTTTATTAGTATTATATTATTTAAAATAATATTTATAATAATAAAAATATTTTTCCCATTAATTACTATTCTCTTCGCCGACTAAGCGTGTAGCCATTTTTCAGAATATACTATACAGTGAAAGTTAGGGATTTTTTCATAAAATACTTACAGTGCACAATAATCACAAACCTTATTTTTTAAGTGCTACACAATGAAGCAATTTAAATTTTTTGTGTTGAAAACAAACTCTAACTGTAATATGAATTAAAAGTAAAGGGATTGAAATAGAAGAAGTTTGATATCGAGAAAAACTTGACATTGACATCGTTAATTAGTTTTATCTTTGCATTTTTCTTTAAATTTTTAATTTTATCATAATATCATTAAATTTAACTTCTACCAATATCTTAATTTTAACAAATTTAAAATTTTCATTACTAATTTAAAATAAAAATAAAAATTGAAACAAAAATATTCTTTCTGTTAAAATTACAACTAAAACAACTAGTTGAGGCTCATTGAATTTTTATAAAGGGGCTTTTAGTTTAAAGGACAAAAATAGAATTCTCCATCTACTCAAGGACGCGTCTTTTAGGTCAATTGTTTGAAGGACAAACTTCTTGCATAAGGACATATTTTAGTTTGAAGGACAATTATAAATATTTTAATTAATAAATAAGAAAAATATAAACTAAATTTGAAAATTCCAACAATGCCCTTCACCCAAATTTAATTCTAATTTAAATTCAAATATTTAAAAGAGGAAAATATCTATAATATAATTCAAATTCAAATTCAAATTTAGAAGATAAATGTGAAAACAATCAATTAAATTTAAAATTCAATTATCTATAATCACAACAAACATTAAATGCATAGGATAAGTCAACCCATCTAAAAATATTCAAAAAATAACAAGTTAATCCATCAAAAATTCAAAATTAAATATATGAAGAAGCAGCAGGCATACAAACGAAGAACAGGCAGAGCAGACATTTTATACAACAAAGAACAGGCATATAGACAGTACAACAGACATTTCATACAATAAAGAATAGACATAGCAGGCATTGCAAATTTTATCAGGCATATAAACAGATGAAAATTTTATCAGGCATAGCAGGCATATAAACAGGCATTTTTCCTCTAAGTTGAAAATTTTATCAGACATTATAAAATCAAAATATATTTAAACAGATGAAAAACTAAAATTATGAATTTTCTTAGAAAATCAAATTAAAACTAGGAAAAGGTGAAAAACATGCAATCTTTTTATACCTTGAATGCCATAAAATTCATCTCTTTGCCGCTCCTCGATCTCATCCACAGCCAAGTCACGCACACACATCGAAGGTTCCTGGACCATCCTCCGGCTGTTGGCTCGCCGGAGGAAACAAGTGGCACCGCAAAGGCTCAGAGCTCGGCGAATTCTGAGGCTCCGGGCGGGGAAGTTGGTTTCAGATGCGGAGCTAGTGAGGAAGGGAGTGTTGTCGATGGCGTCGGTGTCGTCGACAGAAAAATGAGAGGATCTCGCCGTCGACATGGAGGGAAAAATCGGATTGAATTGAGGTGAGGAATTAAGATTGGTGTTTTTAGATTTGGGGAAACATAATAACTAAAAACCCTAGGTTTTGATTGGATTGGTTGTGGGGGAGGGAGTTATTTGAAATCGAGGGTGTGGGGGGGGAGGGTGAGTTTTAATTGAGGTGGATGAATCTAGAAGAGGAGGAATTTAATTAGAATTTGGACTCTTTATATATTGAAAATAATAACTAATATATAAGAAGGGTAAAATTGATAAAGTACATGAAAATAATAATATCATTATGATTAAAAATATCAAAAAATAAAATGTCCTTTAGACATAAAATTGTCCTAATTCCAAAAGATTGGATCTTAAACAATAGCTCAAAACTTCTTGTCCTTGAGTAGATCGGTTTAAAAAATATTGGACCTGTGACTAATTTTCTATTTTTATAATTCATTAACTTTTAATAAAGTATGACTCAAATAATCACACAAATATCCTGAAGAATGTATGATTGTAATTGTAATGCAAATATGGCTACATCAATTAACAACTCATCATGCCTTTATATCCATATATAACAAAATTACAACGATAATAATAATAATAATAATAATAATAATAATAATAATAATAATAATAATAATAATAATAAAATAATAATAATAATAATAATAATAATAATGGGAAAGGCATAAGGACTTATACTAAAACATAAAAAGAGTTGCGTGTTATTAAAAGGAGAAGCGCGTTAAAGGGAAAAAAAAAAACTTTTCCCTCCCATGGTGCATGGAAGACTGTGAAGGTGTGTATACATAATTGATATAGTATTTGTAGCTTTAAAAACATTCCCACAGGTACATGTAAAGGCATCCATAGACAAACTATTGGAAAATATGTAATGGTGCTAACAAACTATAATGCTAACACACTAAGTACTCTAAGTACGTTTAGAAATTAAAGTGGCAGCTTATAGTCATGTTCCAAAAAAAATACTATCTCCAATTTTATTCTTGATTATCTCTGTCAATTTTCATAATTATTTTTTATAATGAATATGGATGTTGGTTGAAAGAGTATGGCGAATATTTTTCAATAATATAAAATTTATTTAAAATAAAATTATATAATAAGAGTTTAAATTTATTAAAGTTCAAAAAATGAATTATGAAAATAACAATGATAACATTGTCTAACAAACACTCTGGATGTTTAAGCTAACCTCCAATGAAGCAGGGACACGGATACGGGTATCAGATACGACACTGCACCGATAATAAAAAATAATTATAATATATATATTTTTTTAATTATTCAGTTATAAGAATTTTATAAATTTATGAACAATATCATGAATATTCATAAAACTAAATCAAACGACTGACCAATTTAATTGCATAATAACTTAAAAGTAGACACAATATTCTGACTTGAATACCAGAAGAAAGACAGAGACCGAATAACAATAATCGTAGATGAAGGACGTAGTGTTTTGGTCGATCATTTCATCTGATAAAAGGGTTGACTTACTCACTAAGTTGTAAATGAAAAACCTAAGAGCATCTTCAATGGTAGTGTAAAAATTGATTTGTAAATCACATGTGTCAACTCACTTTTACAAACAATTTGAATGCTAAAAAAAAAAGTGCTCCAATGGTACTTTTGTAAAGTTTTGTGTAAATTTTGAAATAATAAATAAGATTCCAACACATGTTAAATATCAATTCAAGCAATTTTCTTATTAATTTTTTCTTGATTTTTTTACAAATAATCTTGTAATTACAATGGATCTTGATTTATAGGTATTGATGAGTAGATTTCAAATATATAATTTTTATTAATTTATATATTTTACATTTAAAGTTATTACTTTTTCAATTTTTATAAAAAAATTGAGGAGAGATAAAGCTGATGTGGCATTGTAAGATAAGAGCGTATTTTACACAACTATTTTACACAAATTTCAATTTTAAAAGACTGCTGGAGAGAAAAAAATTTATAAGTTGTGTAAATTTTACACAAAACAAAAATTTAAAAGACTGTTGGAGATGCTCTAAGTCTCTTTTAGAGATTTCTATATTAAAGGAATTATTTGTTATTTTAAAGCGGCTCCAATAAAAAAGAATTGCAAAACTTACCCGCTGTATCCCACAAGTATCCTCACCGTATCCCTCCCATATCTAAAATTTTAAAAAATAAAATTGGATACTCGAATACGTATCATGTACATATCCTGCCGTATTCGTTGCGTATCCGTGCAGGATACATATCTGATACCGATACTCCTACCCTAACTGAAATATCCGTTCTTTAGGGAGCTAATTAACCTCACATTGTATTTCTCAATCTTTGTATTTTAAACTTAGTTTTGACCAATATCTCATCTAACAAATTAAAATAAATAATTTTTAGTATAAAATTAAATAATATCAATTAAGTTGCTCTCTTAAATCGACTGAAATATCATCGGACTGAAACACCATCAAGACAATTATATACATTGCATTCATTCCTTTTTTGAATTACGTTAATTTTAGCAGAGCATGACTCCTATTGTCATGGAATATAGATGCTTAGGAAAGTATGAATCTAATTGTCATGCAAATATACTCGTAGCAATAGGTTAACAACTCATCATAACATGACACCATATACAACAAAATTATATCCGTAAATATATGACTTCAACTATGAAAAGGTGGGTTATCTTAGTTGGAGAGGTACTCACTTGAATCTAAGATCAAGAATGAGTCTGTGGTGCATTTTCATTGTTATAATTAAATGAAGAGACTTACAACTTTTTTTTTAAAAAAATTATTAATTAATAATATATACATGTATATATGTATATATTACATAAAGCATATAAAGACAATACTAGTTTTGACCACCGAAGTTATGTCAGACTTTTGAAATGCCTATTTTATCCCTACGATCCCTATTTTCAAAAAAAAGTGCTTACAAGATGTTTTGAACTTGAACCTTAGACTTTTGATAATGTAATCTGCTGCTTAACTATTAGTCCACTTGACATCTTTATTTTATATTTTAGTTTGAATTGAATATATATAGGGATGGCAATAGATCAACTATGGAGCAAATTTAACTAATATCAAGTTATCTCTATTTATTTCGAACTTATTTTTTTAGCTATTGAGTTTGGGTTTTTCAACCCAATTTTTTTTTTTTTAACCATATTTTGCTCTAGACTCACTTTTTTAAACTTAGTGCTATCGTTTAAAAAAAATAAAATAAAATGACGAATCAAGCCAAAGGTCATAGATGTTTCTTACTTTACCTTTTTATAAAACTTACCGAAGTGCACCACTAAAGTAGAGGAAAGACTTATGGAAACATTGTCCACGTAATTGTTTTGGAATTGTGAAAAAAAAAATAAAAAAAATAAAAAAATACTGCCGATGTAACTGTCAAGGAAGTGTGAAAAAAGAAAAAATCGTACATCCACGTGGCATGCTCGAGAATGGCCAAATGTGACCTGCTGCAATTTCTTTATTGTTATGTATTAATTATTAAACAGACAATTGGATATAAGGACTCATTATAATAATAATATAATTATAAAGGACATTTAAAAATTAACTATGTAAATTAAAGACACTGTACAAAAAAGACACTAATACCCCTTTCCTTATAATATCGTCTCATTAGAATACCAACAGCAACCAGAAGGTGCTAAATGCATTTAGCACTGCAACCAAAAGGTACCAGAAGGTGCTAAATGAATTTAGCACCCTCTGGACAACAACATACCAGAAGGTGCTACAACCAGAAGGTACTAGAAGGTGCTAAATGGATTTAGCACCCTTTGGACAACAGCATACCAGAAGGTACTAAATGAATTTAACACCCTCTAGACAACAGAACTACAACCACAACAGCATACCAGAAAGTGCTAAATAGATTTAGCACCCCCTGGACAACAACACTACAACCAAAAGGTGCTAAATGCATTTAGCACCCGCTGGACAGCAACCAGAAGGTGCTAAATGCATTTAGCACCCCCTGGACAGCAACCAAAAGGTGCTAAATGCATTTAGCACCCCCCTGGACCAAAAAGTGCTAAATGCATTTAGCACCCCCTGGATAGTAACCAGAATGTGCTAAGAGGGTGCTAAATGCATTTAGCACCACCTGGACAACAACCAGAAGGTGCTAAATGCATTTAGCACCTTCTGAACAACAACCATAAGGTAACACCACTTGGACAACAAATCATAAGGTGCTAAAATGATTTGAGCAACATTACAAAATAGAGAACAACAAAATTGATGAGATCAACATCCACTCAATTTATTTATATGTATATATATATGGATCGACGTAGGGTTCGTAAAAAAAATAAGAGTTACGATTATATTATTTTTTCAAATTCCGCTGGACTGTCAAAATTGATCGATTTCGATAGCAAAACGACCTCTGATCGTCTTAATTTTTTGCGCAATTATTGTAACTTTGTCTTCCGAACAACATATCCAAAAATCATCCAAATCCAACGGTTCGATCAAAAGTTATATACGTTTTACGATTGTAGATCTAAAAAAAAAAAAAGAAGAAGAAGAAGAAGAAGATGATTATGATGATGATGATGATGATGATGATGATGATGATGATGATGATGATGATGAGAACGATGCTCCTCTTGGAGATACGATCGGAGAGTAAGGTGGTGGTGGTGGTGGTGAGACAACTTCTCTTTTCTCTTGTTCTTTGTTTTCTCTCTTTAAACTGTGTATGTAGAGAGAATAATATGTATTTTGTATAATTAGAATAAATGATATATTAGGGTAGTTTTGTCCATCAACATTTATCATTTTCCTTAAAATAAATTAATATTATGAAAAGTGTCCTTATTGTAAAATCAAATTATGAAACTAGTACTACTTCCCTTTATTAAACATGAATTCGTCCTTAAAGTTATAAAACATTACGGAGCGAGACCTTACAACTCATTATCTCATTATTAAATTAGATTCCAGAGATATTACACGCGTCTTGAAATAAAGCATTCTCGTCGGTCAAAAAGCAAGTCTTTTCGAATTCAAAATATATTTTCCAAATTTGTATTCCACCTATATATCTATATGTTCAACTTGATGGTCAACACATATATTCCAATATGTATTCAACTTATCTATTTTATTTGTATTCAACTTATCTATATATATTCATCTTAAATTCTTGATTTTGATAGTCAACACTGGGAATGTAACAAATCACTACAAATGCAACAACTCTACTGGAATTTTTTTAATTTTTTTTCACATTATGGTATTAAGATTTTTAAGGTTATAAAATAACATATATGCGTCATAACGTATTTCTAAGTTTAATTTCTATTGGTATCTCGTCTAAAAAATTAAAATATCTCATTACTCAAATAAAATTAATATTAAATTTCCAAACTTCCTTCTTCTTAAATAGAGAAGAAGTTTTACACCTATTAATAAAAAAAATTCAATTTTATGATTTATTTAATATATATAGTTAACATTTATTTAATTTGGAAATATATTCATTTTTGAGAAAGTAGGACTCCATTTTCATGCAAATATGTTCATTATAATTAATTAGATGTGATGGCAGGAAACAAAATAAAAGCGCAAAACAAGAAATGGATTGTTTTGGTGATAATTTGCCCATCTAAACCTATAATTGACCAAGTTTACCCACCTTTAAAATTAAAAAAATATATATATATTAATCTATATATGGTTACTTTCTTTGGTTGGTAATTAATAATATGCATTAGTTTGTTTTGTTTGTTTTAAAAAAGTTTGTGAAAAAAAATCACCTAAACAAAACCACTTGAAACTTCATTATCTGGTGTTGTTTTCCGGCGTGTCTTGGAGCCATTTACATATGAATTCTTGTTAATTAAAGTTAGCATATACATGAACTCTTGTATTTGTCTTTTCTTTTACTCTCCCTTACTTTATAAAAGAAAAAATAGGGGCAGAGTTAAAAATTTGATTGGCTGGAAGTAGGGCGGAGCCAAGAGTCGGTTAGAGCGGGTTTTAGCTCGTCCCAAAAAAATAAAAATAAAATAATTATATGTATAATAATATAGGGGGTTTTGTGTGAAAAATTAAAGTTTAAGGATTAATATGAATTAAAATCCTAAGAAAGTAAGTGTAGGCTATACTTAACAATCCTGGAAAATTCTAGTTCTTAGCTTTGCTTCGGATCCCCATGATGCTTATAAATCATTTAATATTGATGATATATGCAAGCTTACAGAAATTTTTTATCCCAGTGATTTTTCCAAAGATGATATATGGATATTGAAGCGTCAATTACAACACTATGAGTTTTCTATTCCAAACCGTCACAACTTTCAAAATTTGTCCATAATCTTTGAGTGCTGTAAATTAGCTGAAACAAGGAAAAGGGATTATTATTAATTCCTTGGTTGATTGATTAATTCATCTTGTATTGACTCTTCCGGTCTCCACAGTATCAACAGAACGTGCATTTTCAGTTATGAAACTAGTGAAAACAGTTCTTCGTAACAAGACAGATGATGATTACCTTGAAGATTGCATGATACATACAATTGAAAGAAAGCTTGTTGAACACACATTGATTTAGATTTGCTCATAAGTGATCTTGATTCACAAAAGGATCGTAGGGTCCAACTTCATTAGATTATTTAATGTAATTTTGTGTGTCACATGTGACTAGATATAGTTAAAAACACCTTTTGTCTATTTTAAATCTCTAATTGTGATTTGCTATTATATAAGTGTTTAGTATTTGCATTTTTTTCATTCAAATAAGTATTTATTTTTTATTGTTTTTAAGTCAATATTTGGTAAATAATTTAAACTAACCCCTATAATATTTTTTTGAATATTTCTTTTTAATCTAGCCGGCCCTATAAATAAATTATGACTACGCCACTAGCTGGAAGTGACAATCATAGCACTAAATAAAAATTATTGGAGGAAGAGAGAGGGGGGGGGGCGGAGTTGGAAATAATGTTAGTACTAATTCTTGCAAAATAAATAAATATATATTTAAAAAAATTTAAAAATAATTTAATATCAAAAAATAGTAAATTTGTTTTATATTTTGGTTTGAATTAGACATATATGAGAATGGCAATGGATCAGTTATAGAGCGGGTTTGACCAATATCAAGTTATCTCTGTTTATTTCGAACTTATTTTTTAGCCATCGAGTTTGGATTTTTCAACCTAATTTTTTTTTAACCATATTTTGCTCTAGACTAACTTTTTAAAACTTAGTATTATGGTTTAAAAAAAATAAAATAAAATGACCAATTAAGCCAAAGGTCATGGATGTTTCTTACTTTATTTATTTTTTATGAAAGTTACAGCGGTACACCACTAAAGTAGAGGAAAGACTTAAGGAAAAATTGCCCACGTAATTGTTTTAGAATTGTGAAAAAAAATATATATATATATATATACTGCCGATGTAACTGTTAAGGAAGTGTGAAAAAACAAGAAAATGAAAAATTGTACATCCACGTGGCATGTTTGAGAATGAACAAATGTGACCGGGTGCAATTATCCACGTGGCATGTTAGATTAGATTCCATAGATATTACACGCATCTTGAAATAAAGCATTATGCTCGTCAAGCACTCAGTAAGCAGGTCTGTCATTCAAAATATATATTGTAAATTTGTATTCCACCTATATATACATATATATATATATATATATGAGAAAGATCTAAAGAGAATTATTTTTTTTATTCTTAAATGCAGAGTAATTATTTTAAGAGGGTAAACGGATGCATATTTTTATAAAATTTGGTGAAAATGATCTTTATGATTAGTAGATCATCTCTACCAATTTTCATCAAAAACATTAATCGGAAAGTGGGTTAGCTAAATATCTTAAATTTTAACGGCTAAAAATGTACACACACAGATATATATATATATATATATATATATCAATTTTTTAGTTAACCAACTTCCTGATTGAATTTTTCGATGAAAATTTGGCAGAGGTAATTTACCAATCATGGAGATCGTCTTCACCAAATTTTATTAAAAAATTCATCCGTTTACCCCCTCAAAATAACCTATCCACATTTAAGAAACAAAAAGTTTGTACACTTAATATCCTTTCCCTGTATATATATATCTACATATTCATCTTGATGGTCAACACATATTCCAATTTGTATTCAACTTATCTATATTCATTTTAAATTCTTGATTTTGATTGTCAAAACTGGGATTTTTTTTTATTTTTTTTTTCACATTATGGTATTAGATTTTTAAAGGTTATAAAACAACGTATATATGTCATAACATATTTCTAAGTTTAATTTTCACCAGTATCTCATCTCAAAAATTAAAATATCTCATTACTCTAATAAAATTAATATTAAATTTTTGAACTTCCTTCTTCTAAAACAGAGAAGAAGTTTTACACCTATTAATAATTTTTTTCAATTTTATGATTTATTTAATATATATATATAGTTAACATTTATTTAATTTGGAAATATATTCATTTTTGAGAAAGTAGGGGACTCCATTTTAATGCGAATATTTTAATTATAATTAGATGAGATGGTAGGAAATTAACAAAATAAAAGCACAAAACAAGAAATGGATTGTTTTGGTGGTAATTTTCCCATTTAAACCTATAATTGACCAATTAAGTTAACCCACATTTAAAATCAACAAAAATAATATTAATCTACTAGAAATTAGGTACAAGATCTTATTCCACATTGATTTTTACCAAAAATCCAATGAATAATATTTTTTTGAATGAAGGGCTTATTTTTAATTGGTAATTAGTGTAAGAGGCCTATTTTGTTTTATATTTTAAATGAAAGTATTTGAATAAATTTAAATATCATTTAATTAATAAAAACATGTTATATATTACCTAAATTACCCCCTCTTTATGAAATTTGCACAAAAAATATGGACTGCAAAGTTCATATTGCAGTGAAATATGGACTGCAATATGAACTTTGCACTAGAAATATGAACTGCAAAGTTCACATTGCAATAAAATATAAACTGCAATATGAACTTTGCACCATAAATATGGACTGCAAAGTTCATATTGCAGTAAAATATGAATTGCAAAGTTCATATTGCAGTGAAATATAGACTGCAAAGTTCATATTGCAGTCCATATTTTAATGCAAATTGGTATTTTTTTAGTTTATTTTAAGGGTTGGGATGTTATTTTACAATGAAAAAAAAAAGACACATGTCATATTATCAATAAAATAAAAAATAGGCCCTTTATTTACAAAAAAAATTATTCCTTAGCTTTAGTGTGAAAATCTTTCTCTAATAAGACATTTTTTTTAATTGTCCCATTAATCTATGTTAAGTAAACCCATGTTATTAATATTAATATTAACCCATGTTAAGTAAACCCAGAATGGTTTCTTTCTTTGGTCGGTAATAATATGCATTAGTTTGTTTTGTTTGCTTTAAAAAAAAGTTTGTGAAAAAATTCACCCCAACAAAACCACTTGAACACTTGTCTTTGTCTTTTCTTTTAATTTACTCTCCTTTGCTTTATAAAAGAAAGAATTAGGAGTAGAGTTAGGAATTTGATTGGCCGGAGGCGACAATCATAATACTAAAGAAAAATTATTGGGGGGAAGGGGAGGTGGAGAGTGAAATTAATGTTAGTACTAATTCTTTTAAAAGAAATAAGAGAAGGAAAAATAATTAATTAATATATATTTACAAATTTTTTAAAAAATAATTTAATATCAAAAAATACCAAATTTCGAAATTAAGGGGAGACATTTGCCCCCTCATAAAGCCCACTTCCCTCCACCCTTAATCTCAAACACCGTACATATATACATATATATATATATACATATACATATATATGTAAATTCTCTATAAACAAAATAAAATAAAAAATAAGGACTAATTTGGTAGTAATATTGCCCATTAATTCATAAGCATAAAGAATAATCACACGCTTTGATATGTTGTCGAATAAAAGATAAAAATAATTTTGAATAAAACTCGAAAGTCAAACAAGTATTTTTTTTATACAATACTAATAATACAATTTTTTTTAATACAATTTTACAACCACTACAAAGAGATGGACATATAAAAACAAAAAGGGTGGACACGATTAAGAGAATCCCGATACAACTACAAATTGAAAAGAAAAAGAGCCACAAAGGATATAGAAACAGCGAGTTAAAATTTTATTATAATGACCATGTAGATAATGTGACAAAAAGATGGGAAGATAATGTGACAAAATCTATCAAATAAGAACAAAATTCTTTATAATTTTTCATTAAAAAATTTGATGAATAAAGTCAATAGCAATTTTATTGACAACACCATTAGGAGTGATTTTAACAATTTAACAATGAACAAGATTTTTACGGAACGTAAAAATCATTTATTTAGACATGTTTATATGTCAATATATATTTTTGATAAATTCAATTCATACTAGTTTTGGAGATACTCTTAGGAGTTCAACATTAGGTTCATGTTCACCTAACCGTGAAAATACCAAACATGACACAATGTTATTGGCAAAAAATAAATTCTTTTATCATAATAATATTATACGTGTATCTCTATAGCCACCATAATACTTCAAAGATGATTTATCACCACCCAAAATACATTCAAACTCCATTTCATTTGTGTCATTTCGCAAGTTCAATGAATTGACACTATCTTTGTCATGATTAAGCGTGTTTTGTTATTCTTGTACCGACCAAAATTGTGTGCTTTCTCTCCACTAATATCTCCAATGGTACAATTAAGGGCTGAAATATTGACACTTCTAGTATCTTTTGAAAATACTGTCACTTCTTATTTGGTTATTAATAACCGGGTAAACTATATGTTATTTGATTCCGAAGGACCGAGTATAAACCTGACAATTTCTTACACGATTGTCAAGGATATAAGCTTATACTCGGCCCTCAAGAACAGAGTAACAAATCGACACCTTACGCGGTTGGAAAGGACCGAATGAAAGTGAGAGTGTTACCATGTATATTTGGGGTGCCAATATCTCCTACCTAATTAAAATAGCAATTTTAACAATATTGATTAAAAATACTACCCCCGATGGTACCTTTAACCAATACATGGTGCCACATTTAATTTGTTAGATATTTAAGTCTATTTAAAATTATTGCTTAAGACTCTTGCAACCGCAAGGGCTTGAATCACATTAATTATTAACAATTAACTATTAAATTTTTTTTTTATGAACTTGAACCTTGGAGGGACGTAATCGAAAATTCAAAAACCTGACACAAATTTAAACTAACAAATTGCCTTTCGCCATTATATAAGAAGCCTATTTTGTTTTATATTTTAAATGAAGGTATTGAATAAATTTAAATATCATTTAATTAATAAAAGCATGTTATATATTACCTAAATTACCCCCTCTTTATGAAATTTGCACAAAAAATATGGACTGCAAAGTTCATATTGCAGTGAAATATGGACTGCAATATGAACTTTCTACTAGAAATATGAACTGCAAAGTTCACATTGCAATAAAATATAGACTGCAATATGAACTTTGCACCAAAAATATGGACTGCAAAGTTCATATTGCAGTAAAATATGAATTGCAAAGTTCATATTGCAGTGAAATATAGACTATAAAATTCATATTGCAGTCCATATTTTAATGCATATTGGTATTTTTTAGTTTATTTTAAGGGCTGGGATGTCATTTTACAATGAAAAAAAAAAGACACATGGCATATTATCAATAAAATAAAAAATAGTCCCTTTATTTACAAAAAAAATCTTCCTTAGCTTTAGTATGAAAATCTTTCTCTAATAAGACCTTTTTTTTAATTGTCCCATTAATCTATGTTAAGTAAACCCATGTTATTAATATTAATATTAACCCATGTTAAGTAAACCCAGAATGGTTTCTTTCTTTGGTTTGTGTTGACCTTAAAGTCAATTAATCTTATTTTGATAATTACAATAAGTTAATAAAGTGTTATTTAACTCGGTTATTCCAATGATGATAGCCATTTTAACCGATATATCTTCCGGCCAAGTGTAACTTCAAACCGAAGCAAATCTCACACAAGCTTTACAAACGCCTCTACTCACAAGAAATGAATTCAAGTGATATACATGTGCTATACAAAGCCAAGAAAAGATCTAGATCATCAAGCAAGTGAAAGTATGCACAAGAATGATCTCCACATATTCTACAAGTTATCAAAACCAAGAAAGGATCAAGAACATCAAACAACTAAAGATACGCACAAGAAAATCAAGCATCGCAGAGACTCGAATTATTATTAAATGGAGTGAGTGCTTAGATTTTATGTAAATATACTTTATTGATCAAATCCCTATAACTCAAACATATTCTTGCATCTTTTAAAGATTGATTCAAACTAGCTTGAAATTGAATTTATTTGAAAAACTTCATTTTACAAAAATCGAGTTTCAAAATAAATTCATATTAATTTTAAATGATCATATATTAAGCTCTAATAAAAATAGGTATCTTAGAAACATATCTTTGAGGTTCAAAAATCATTAGAATTTTATTTGAAACTAAATTGTTAAATTGCAAAAATATTTTTATTTTACATTTAAAATTCGCTCAATTTTTGTCCAGTTTTGATCTAACGGTAAGATGGAGGCCTTCCTGAACTCCGATCATTTTAAAATTTTTACAGTAGTTTGACAACATCTCCTGACAATTTTGACTAAAATTGAAGCATGATCCAACGGTCTAATTGGGAGAAATTAACAAAATAATTTTGAATTTTTTTGTCAAAACTAGTTGTTGGAAAGTTTTGAAAATGTATACCTTGGAGCCAAAACCTCTCTTAATCATCCCCAATGGCCATATGGTTTTGCAAGCTATATATATGATGTCTTAGACATGTTTTAACACACTTGAATCATTCTACAAATGACGCAACTTAAAATAACGTGCTTTGATAGAGCCCAAGTGCAAGTTTATCAAGTTGTATTATAGTCTCGGAAGTCCGAGTGTCGAACCACAGGGATAAGTGAAAAGGGATGGAATGGATTACGGATTAAGTGGTTTTCAGATTTTGTGTGAGTTGGATTTGTTGTAGAACAACGTAAATGTAAAAAAGATGCGAAAATTAATAAGAAAGCACTAAGGTAGGTGGAGGTTAGTTACGATTTAAGAGACGGTGATCGATAGCTCATACAAAGATTATAACACTAGGTTTCTCGAGATATGAGATATGAGGAATGTTGGTGTTTCTCTCAATAGCAAAGGGTGCGACGCTAGGCGCCTCATTCCCGGATTGAAGCTATATCAAGAGAGAAACAAACAACATTCCACCAAAGACGAGGTTATCATTCCTACCTCTTAGCTACGGGTGTGAAGCAAGGCAACCCATTCCCGATGAAGCTAATTCGAGATAGATATGACAAACTCATCATAAAAACATTTAACATAAAGCAAGTGTAGTAATCTCATGATTTAAAGAATGAAAATTAGAAAATGAATCCTAACAATGAAACGGAATGAAGTTTATGGGATAAATTTGTCATCTCATCATTTATCACTTATGGTAGAAAATAAAGAGTCTAAGTATCACATATAGTGTAAGAAGCACTCAATATATCAATAAATGAATAAAAGACAAGCTAAACAAATTTATAATCCATCTATGAAGTTTTATGAACTATTTATAATCTCTACAAAAAGGCCAAAAACTCCATGAATGGGGGAAAAAGACTACAAGCTTTCTAGAACCATATAAATATGTTGTATGTTCATTAACAACCAAGAACTAAATATACAAGGCATATAAAGTCTTAACTTAAAATGAAAATACCTAGAAAGCTTGAAAATGGTAGATATGATGAAAAAGAAGAGGATTCACAAATATTTATCAAACTTTAAACATGGATTGAGCCATTAATCACCAAAAATCATGTCGCAATCAACCTCCGTAACCTTAGTAATAGACTACTTCATAATAGATGCAAAAACAAATATTATAGAAGAAGAAATCATTCTTACAAATTAAACACTTACAAAGGAAAATGAAGAACAATACTTAAAGAGCTCTCCCTTCTCTCTAGAACTTGCAAGTGTGTAAAACTAGATAATGATCTATCTTCTATCTCCCTAGACTAACCAATAGCTAAAGGAGTACTTAAATTAATAAACTATCCAAGGGAAAATATTTAGGAACAAGTTTCCCCAAAATAAGGCTAAAAGCAAAAGATAGTTGGTGCACTCGCGGGGCCATGATCGATCATGGCTTTGCTTTTCCCAAAATGATTAATTTCAATAGAAAAGTGATACCCAATTCCCAGCTTCTCAGATGGTCTCAATGGTTTGCTCAATGGTCATATACTGTTGTGCATCTCCCTGGAAAGAATAATGTCATTGCTGATTTCTTCTCCAGACCTCCACAACCACCCATAATCAATTCCGTGTCCCATATCGAACATGTCATCCCATTCATCCAGAATCCGCATCTATTTAACCACACTCAGCAGATACCTCAAGCCATACCCTCCATCTGCCCTCTTACTTACCTTGGTATTACGCAAGTTTTACCTGAGTTTCCAAACCGTTACGTCCCAAACAGGATGAACTCCAACCAAGCCTCTTCATCCTCGACAGTTCCTGTTCTCATCAGAGTCTCCCATCCTTTAAGCAACATGCCTATCCTTGATGCCTGTTCTATCCTCCCAGAAGATGTGAATGAGAAAATTGGCAAACACACCATTTCCCAGAGAAACAAAGATATGATCTTCAAGTATCTTTCTCTCACCATTGCCAAGTATGGAATAGTTGTTCGTGGATTAAAAATGCATCCAAGCTATCCATATGTCTCTCTCCTCCATATTCACAGATTATCCAGACTTCCAAAGCAAGCTCTTGTGTTATTTCGGTATCTCACTAAGGTATACACAATCCCCTTCATTTTTGATGCCCCAGTTATGTTAGAATATATCAGATTCGCTGAACAAGAAATCCTTCCAAGAAGCGGAAATTATGATATTGGTCATCCTGGTTCAAAAAATCTGTTAAAGTTCTTACTGTGGTTCAAGCCAATTGCTCAATGGAAGATTGACCTACATACCCACTACCATCGTTATGTGTTAATCACGTTTCATGGTCCTCAAAGAAAAACAGCATGCTACCCAGATCCAGACCCTCCGTTGGCAGTAATTCAACATTGGACAAATTCTTCACGAGCTAAATCACTGGATCTGCCAATATGTCCAAGGAACTGAGGGAAGATTAATGCCATAAAAGCATCAATAGTTGGACTCTGCTGGAGCTGGATCTGTCTGTACTCGCCTAAACTTTCATACCATTCTCTTAATCTACCTTCCATTCTTGTAATGAATCGAAGTAAGACTGTAGGAAGTTTATTGCTGGAGCTGGATCTGTCTGTACTCGCCTAAACTTTGCCCATGATCGATCATGGAAGTGTTCTGCCAGAAATTTTGCAAGCCATGATCAATCATGGCTTTGCCCATGATCGATCATGCGTCTCGAACTTGTTCACTCAGCACTTTGCAAGCCTCTGAGCTCACTCTTGATCAATCTATGCAACAACATTGTACTCCAATCCTACAAACACATGGAATACTACAAAATACACACCAACTTGGGCCATGTTAAATACAAAACTCGCTACGGCACTAATCTCAAGATAAGTGGATAATTAGGCAGAATTAAAGCAACAAACGCGTCAAGCGACTCCGGGAAAGAGCTTAAACATGACAATATTATGCGTTTATCAACTCCCCTCAACTTATCTCTTGCTAGTCCCTTAGCAAGACAAAAAAATATAATTACAAAAGAATTACGCTATACAAAAAGTTGTTAACTTCTAAGTTCCCAAAGAAGACGAGTTGCATCTCGTGAAGGTTTTCAGAAATGATACCTACAAACATCAGAAGTTTGATCATGATGAATGATGAGAATGAAGATTCACGTTTCAATTTGCAAAGCAAAAGGCATTACTATCAATTTTCCAGAATGACAGACTTTTGAATGATCATCTAATTCACCTATCTCCATTAGAACACAATACCATATTCTCCAATGCTCACATACTAGACTTCGATTCAAACAATTCAATATAAACACAAAGAGTCATAATCATTCAAGAAGGAAGAGAACTTCTTCAAAAATAAAAGCTCAAAGATTTATCAATTCTAAGCACTTTCTTTATCTTTTCTTGGAAATTTTTGCTAAATTAGATCAGGGCGGTTTTCATCTCTATGAGGGGCAGCGGTCTCACTTATCGAATTTTCTCATTACTGCTCATTCATTGGAGCTTGAAGGAAGCTATTCACCCTTTCCCATATGGTAACCTTTACCCATCCGTAATATTAGACAAAGAGACTTAAGATTTAGTCAAGCGAAGCTTTAAGTTAATATTAGGATAAACGTCATCCAAGTTATCAAAGTGCTATGCTTTTGTCCTCTCATTGGAGGATCTTTTCGAAAGAGCTTCCATCATTTTTGGACAAAAATTCCTCTTTTCTCAATGAAAATAAATCTAAGTGTTACAACCGAATTGAGAACAACCAAATCAATCTAGCATGCGGAACAGGCAAATATGATAGGATATGAGACTAAGCGGAGCAAGGCAATTTAGATTATCATTCAACATCCTATCTAGATCAAAGAATTCAAGCCAAAAGCTAATGAAACAATAGTCTTCATCGAACAAAATATCAATCAATCATCAATTTTCAAACTTCTCAAAAACAAATTTGAAAAAAAAATCTCTTCTACTCATGGAAATGAACAATAGCAAGCCAAACAAAATAAACACAAAATAACGTACCCCCCTCAACCTGAAACACACATTGTCCTCAATGTAAAGAGAACAATAACACGCACGGAAGGGCTACTTTGGCTTTGCTTTCCATGAGACAAAAATAAGAGATAAACAAAAACTATTCACAAAACGGGTTAGAATTAGAATTCAAAAGTAAAAACCATAATATTCAACCATTAAAACCAAGTTCTAAAGTTAACATCATGTCTGAAATCTAATACAACCCAAAAGAAATACAATAAAGCTAAGCATAAATATAAGTACTTAAGGAGTTTCCAGGATTAACAAATATCATCACATGTCGGGAGGTGGGGGTGGGGGAAAACGACCATAGAACTCCTCGAATTAACGGCGTATAAAATCCTGTTGAGCCGCCATATGAACTTTCACCTTAGAAGCAATCTTCGCCTCCATATGATCTTGGCGGACCAGCATATCATCCACCCTCGAATTAAGAGCATCAAACCCAGCGTGCATCGTGGCATTCATTTGCTCAAATTGCTCTCTAAAAAATGTCATATTATCGTCCACAGGTCCCGTACTTGCTCTTCTTCTTCTTCTTGAAGGACCCGGGACGTCCGTTCCCGCTTCTTCTGGTGCTTCTT
Organism: Lonicera japonica; assembly: GCA_021464415.1. Classification (NCBI taxonomy): domain Eukaryota; kingdom Viridiplantae; phylum Streptophyta; class Magnoliopsida; order Dipsacales; family Caprifoliaceae; genus Lonicera; species Lonicera japonica. The sequence continues at coordinate 240,728 of JAKCWG010000778.1, read as the reverse complement.
CCTCGGACTCGATTGGTGGAGGTGCGGCCGAGGAACTTGGCATGTTTCTTAGTTGGCCGGCGGCTCTAGCCTGGGTGGACCTGTTTATCGGGGCACGCTGAATCTTTCTGACATCGGTGTCCCTTTCTTGGACACCCGCTTCCAAATAAATGCGGGTTAGAGGCACACCAAATTTTATCGTTTCATTGTGAGCCACTGTGTCATAGACTTTCATGATTTTACGCATTATGTAGCGAACCAAACAACACGGCCTATTTCGAGCAATGACATATAAAACATAGGCATGATAGGTGTACAAATGTTGAATGTGCGAGGTGGGATCTAATGCATTGGCTACAACAAGCCACAGGGTCCTGAATTGTGGTGCTAAATTGTTCCTATCGAATTGCGTGCCAATCCAAGTCTTTGGACGACCGGCTAAGAACGTAGCCAACTCGTCATCAGTGGGGTATACAATACGGGCTGAATGAGAGAGGTCATAGCTGCCATCCGGTAATGCTGGAATTCCCGTGACTCTACTAACAACCTCGAGGTTGAAATGTACAGTTCTCCCACGCACGTGGGCAACATAGGTATAAGCAGCATTGGGCACACGCACCAAGCTTGCAACAAATTCACGACATAGAGTGAGATTACATTGATTACCTGTTTGTCGTAAATATTGCACTCACCCCTCGTGTCTTTCGAATGTTCCCATTTGAGGGAAATCGTCCAAGGCACCAATAATCACGGGCCTCTCGATCATCACAGCCCGGTTCCTAAAGGCGTAGTTCCACCAATCGTACTCCTGACGGCTACGGAACCCGCGGTACCCACCCCTTGCGGCTTGAAGCTCTTCTGGCTTGTTAACTAGAGCAATGGCAGCCATTTAGGTGGGGAGAAGGGAGAAATAGAGAGAAATTTCAAAATTTTGGGGATTAGAGCTCGAAATTGGGATTTTGGGGTTCTGAGAGAGAGAAAATGGATGATTCTTAGATGGGTGTGGGATTTGGGGTTGAAATTGGATGATTATGGAGGTGGAAAGGCTAGGGGAGGTTTTAATTTGATGATGATTGAAGGTTTGGAGAAGGGAGATGGAGAGAAATGGGAGTTAGAGAGAAGATGGGGCACGATTTTGGGGTTTAAGAAACGGCTGCTCTATTTTTAAGAGGGGCCATGATCGATCATGGCTTTTCCCATGATCGATCATGGAAGTGCACTGCCGCAGGAAAAGTTAACCATGATCGATCATGGCTTTGCCCATGATCGATCATGGAAGTCCACTGCCTCCAAAATTCGATCCCATGATCGATCATGGCTTTGCCCATGATCGATCATGCCTTCAACAAACATTTTTCCATGACATTTCTTCACTTGAAACACCTTTCCACTCCCCTCAACTTGGTCCGGTTCGATCCAATTTCACCCGAACCTCCGAAACAAATTCCTGAAACTCAAAAATTCTACAAAAAACATTATTTACACAATCGACCTATGCTTGTTAGGCATCAGTCAGGTCTTCAAGAGGGATGGACTCCTCTCGACTTGGGAATTCCAAAAATGGCTTTAAACGTTGTCCATTAACTTTGAAAACATAGCCGGTTTTGGGATTCTCAACTTGCACAGCCCCAAAAGGAAATACATGACGGATAATGTATGGGCCGGTCCAACGAGACTTCAATTTCTCGGGGAAGAGATGCAAACGAGTATCATAAACAAGAACTTTGTGCCCAAGTTTGAATTCTTTCCTTAAAATAGATTTATCATGAAAGATTTTGGCACGTTCCTTGCTTATCTTCGCATTATCATATGCATCTCTTCTCAATTCCTCGATTTCATCAATTTGCAACTTACGGTCAAGCCCGGCTTTTTCGAAATCACAATTAACCATCTTAGTTGCCCAGTATGATTTGTGTTCCAACTCTACTGGCAAATGACATGGTTTTCCGTACACCATACGATAGGGGGACATATCTAGAGTTGTTTTGTACGCAGTACGGTAAGCCCAAAGTGCATCGATCAGTCTTAACGACCAATCCTTGCGGTTCGGGTTTACCGTTTTCTCTAGAATCTGTTTGATTTCCCTATTTGCCAGCTCGGCTTGACCGTTAGTCTGAGGGTGATAAGCGAGCGATACTTTATGGTTTACACCATACTTTTGCATTAATGATTGAAATGGTCTATTGCAAAAGTGAGTACCGCCATCTCTTATTATTGCCTTAGGAGTGCCAAAGCGTGGAAGAATGTTGTCTTTCAAGAATCGGATCACCATTTTGTGATCATTTTTCTTGCACACTTGGGCTTCCACCCATTTTGAAACGTAATCTACGGCAACTAAAATGTAAAGATTACCGTAGGAGGATGGGAACGGTCCCATGAAGTCGATGCCCCAGCAATCGAAGATTTCAATCATCAGGATGGGATTGAGTGGCATCATGTTCCTCTTAGAGATCCCTCCAAGCATTTGGCATCTTTGGCATGCCTTGCAAAAATATTGTGCGTCCTTAAAGAGCGACGGCCAGTACAGTCCGCTTTGCAAAATCTTAGCGGTTGTCTTATTTGATGAGAAATGTCCTCCGCAAGCTTCAGAATGGCAGGAAGACAGAACTCTCTTCACTTCTTGGTCTGGAATGCACCTCCGGATAATTTGATCCGCACAATATTTAAATAGGTACGGTTCATCCCAATAGATCGCTTCACTTCACTCAAGAACTTCTTTCTATCTTGTGCGCCCCATGCTTTTGGTATCTTGTCGGTTACAAGATAGTTTACAATATCGGCATACCATGGGAGTGTCGAGATTGCCAACAGTTGCTCATCCGGGAACGAATCTTGGATCGGGCTTTCTTCAATGTAGTTTGTAAAAGTGAGACGAGACAGATGATCGGCCACCACGTTCTCGACTCCCTTTTTGTCCTTGATGCTCAAATGAAATTCTTGCAATAGGAGTATCCACCTCAAAAGCCGCGGCATGGCATCTTTCTTTGTAAATAGATACTTCAATGCCGCGTGATCCGTGAAAATCACAATTGGCGATCCTAGCAAATAGGATCAAAACTTGTCTAGGGCGAAGACAATTGCTAGGAGCTCTTTCTCTGTCGTGGTGTAATTCATTTGCGCATCATTCAAAGTTCTACTTGCATAGTATATCACACCCGGTTTCTTGTCTTTCCTTTGACCAAGAACCGCTCCCACCGCATAGTCACTTGCGTCGCACATGAGCTCGAATGGCAAGCTCCAATCCAGTGCCTGCATAATCGGTGCAGTAGTGAGCATATGCTTCAGAGAGACGAAGGCTTCCTCACACTTGGCATCCCACTCAAAGGGTGCATCCTTGAGAAGTAGATTACACATCGACTTGGAAATGGAACTGAAGTTCTTAATAAACCTCCTATAAAACCCGGCATGTCCTAGAAATGATCGAACATCTTTGACATTCTTGGGCGTAGGAAGTTTGGCAATCAAATCGATTTTTGCTTTATCCACTTCAATTCCTTCAGACGAAATGATGTGCCCCAAAACAATTCCCTTGGTAATCATAAAATGGCACTTCTCCCAATTCAATACCAATTGCTTTTCCACGCATCTTCCCAAGACCTGTTCCAAGTTAGTCAAGCAATTGTCAAATGACTTACCATAGACGGTAAAGTCATCCATAAAAACTTCCAAAGTCCTTTCCACTATATCGCTAAAAATACTTAGCATGCACCGTTGGAAAATGGCCGGTGCATTACATAAACCAAAAGGCATTCTTCGATATGCGAAGGTGCCAAAAGGACATGTAAAGGTGGTCTTTTCTTGATCATCTAGGTCAATCTCAATTTGATTGTACCCGGAAAAACCATCGAGGAACGAGTAATATTCATGACCCACTACCCTCTCTAGAGTTTGATCTAAAAAGGGGAGTGGAAAATGATCTTTACGAGTTGCCTCATTGAGTTTACGGTAGTCAATACACATTCGCCACCCGGTGGTGTCTCTTTGCGGAATCAACTCGTTTGATTCGTTCTTGACTACCGTAAGGCCCGATTTTTTTGGTACCACTTGAGTTGGACTAACCCATTTACTATCCGAGATTGGATAGATGATCTTTGCATCCAACAATTTCAACACCTCGTTCCTAACCACCTCTTGCATGTTAGGATTCAACCGGCATTGAAATTGTCTCGATATTTTTGCCCCATCCTCCAAGTGAATTTTATGTGTGCAAATCAAAGGGCTTATTCCTTGGAGGTCGGCAAGAGTCCAACCAAAAGCTTTTTTATATTTACCAAGCAAATGAACTAACCTTCCTTCTTGGTCATCCGAAAGTTCGGACGAGATGATAACAGGGAAGGTATCTGAAGCTCCCAAAAAGGCATACTTCAAATTGCTCGGCAATAGCTTGAGATCCATTTTTCCTTCAAGCTTTTTGGTGGGAGATTGTGTGTTTTTCTCTTTCTCCAAAAATTCAACCAGTTTGTCACACAAGGAAAACACTTGCATACAATCCTCGGGTTCATCGGAAGTGGTTAGATAACCTTCCGTTGACTCCGATTCGAAGTTCGCCACAAAGTGGTCTTGGATACGTGACTCTATCATGTTCACGTGTTCATTTTCCTCATTATCATCGTCATCTCTTTGATTGCTCAAAGAGAACATGTTTAGCTCTAGAGTCATGTTGCCAAATGTTAACTTCACGATTCCATTCTTGCAATTTATTATGGCATTAGAAGTAGCAAGAAATGGTCGTCCGAGGATGACCGGAATCTCGTTGGTGGGATTTGACACGGGTTGCATGTCGAGGATGATGAAATCAACCGAAAAATAAAACTTGTCGACTTGGACAAGCACATCCTCGACTATCCCTCTTAGGATCTTAACGGATCGGTCTGCTAATTGAATAGTAACCCTCGTGGGTTTTAACTCGCCTAACCCCAATTGTTGATATACCGAGTATGGGAGCACATTCACACTTGCTCCCAAATCTAACAATGCATTCTTGATCCTAGAATTTCCTATGACACACGAAATTGTGGGACACCCGGGGTCTTTGAACTTGGGGGCTCTTGTGCCTTGCATGAGGGAGCTCACTTGCTCCGCCATAAAGGCCTTTTTCTTGACATTCAACCTTCGTTTGGTAGTACATAAGTCCTTGAGGAACTTAGCGTACGAAGGTATTTGCTTGACCGCGTCAAGCAATGGAATGTTGATTTTCACTTGCCTAAAAACATCCAATATCTCGGTATTAGATTTTGACGGTTGGTTCAATCTTTCCGGAAATGGAACTTTGATCCCATTTTTGATTTTTTCGAGATCCTCTTTTCCTTGTTTCTCTTCCTCTCTCTTCTTCTCTTCACTCACAATCTTTTTAACCTCCGACTCCTCAACATGCGTAGGATCAACTATGTCCGCCACCTTGGGGGTTTTAGGAACAATAGTTTTGTCTACCTCCTTCCCACTTCTCAAGATTGTGATAGATTTGAGTTCTTTTATCTTGGAGCTAGACTCTCCTCCCTCTACTACTTGAACTTGACCTCTAGGATTCGCTAAAGGTTGAGAGGGGAATTTTCCCTTCTCTTGGGTAGCTAGGGCGGTGGTGAGTTTAGACATTTGAGTTTTTAACTCACCCACATCACGATCCGTTTTGTCCAAAAATGATCTCAACAAAGCTTCCAAGTTTTGGTTGGGATTTTGATTCTGAGGTGGAACAAAAGAGTTTTGAGGTTGTTGATGTTGCCTTTGGTTCTGATGATATTGGTTGTGGTTCTGACTTTGATTTCCTCCCCAACTGAAATTGGGGTGATTCTTCCATCCCTCATTGTACCTTTGAGAATAGGGATCGTTTTGGTTACGGTTTTGGTTGTACTGGTGTAAAGCATTGACTTGGGCAAAATTTTTGAGGATTTCCCGAAAAGCGGGAATGGTAGGGCAATCCTCGGTAGTGTGTCCTGAATTTTCGCAAATGACACACAACTGGCTCGAGGATACTACATTGACCTCCTTAAACTTACTTGCTTCCATTGCCTCTACTTTCTTAGACAATTGGAATAACCTCACACCCATGTCATCCTCATTGGACACTTGGTACAACCCACCCCTTCTCTGAGTTCTGGCTTTGGGTTCCTCAGAATAGGTGTTCCAATTTTTAGCACCTTTCGCTAATTCATCAAAATACAATAAAGCCTCATCGGGATTCTTACTCAAGAATTGACCATTACACATGGTCTCAACAAACGTACGCATATCGGGGGTGAGAGATTCGTAGAAAAAACTAACAAGGCTCCACGTTTCGTGACCATGGTGAGGGCATGAGTTTAGAAGTTCCTTGAATCTATCCCAACACTTATAAAAGCTTTCATGTTCTTTTGGTGAAAAATTTGATATCGCCCTTCTTAAAGCGTTGGTTCTATGAACAGGAAAGAATTTTTTTAGAAACTCTGCTTGAAGCTCTTGCCAAGACCGAATTGATTGCGGTCTTTGAACATTTAGCCAAATTTTTCCTTTATCTTTAAGAGAGAAAGGGAAGAGTTTTAAACGCATGACATCCTCGTTAACATTTGCCTGACGAAATGTGGATCAGACTTCTTCAAAGTCTTTCAAATGCAAGTATGGGTTTTCTGACTCCATACCATGAAAGGAAGGGATATGTTGAAGCATACCCGGTTTGAACGAGAATGCACCGGCTTGGCCGGCCGGAAGGACAATGCATGAATTCGATGTTGCCCGAGGCGGTTGAAGGTAGTCCCTCATTGTCCTAACAGGAGGAACATTGTTGGCACCTTCCCCTTCATTATCACTCTCGTGATCCGCAGCCCTTCCTTGATTTGCCATTCTTGGCGAAGGAGGAGGGCTTATTCTTGGCGAATGAGGAGGGCTTATTCGAATGTCCACGAACAGTTGCCCTTGCATGGGCTTGGAAAATAATTCGAATAGCTCCACGAAAACTCTACAAAATAAAACAAAAAATAAGGGAGAAAAATAAATTAATTAAATAGAGAGAAATACTTACAGAATGGTTTTGTACAAAACCCAGAATCCGCCTTTTGCCTTATCCCCAGCAACGGCGCCAAAAACTTGACGCAACTTAAAATAACGCGCTTTGATAGAGCCCAAGTGCAAGCTTGTCAAGTTGTATTATAGTCTCGGAAGTCCGAGTGTCGAACCACAGGGATAAGTGAAAAGGGATGGAATGGATTACGGATTAAGTGGTTTTCAGATTTTGTGTGAGTTGGATTTGTTGTAGAACAACGTAAATGTAAAATAGATGCGAAAATTAATAAGAAAGCACTAAGGTAGGTGGAGGTTAGTTACGATTTAAGAGACGGTGATCGATAGCTCATACAAAGATTACAACACTAGGTTTCTCGAGATATGAGGAATGTTGGTGTTTCTCTCAATAGCAAAGGGTGCGACGCTAGGCGCCTCATTCCCGGATTGAAGCTATATCAAGAGAGAAACAAACAACATTCCACCAAAGACGAGGTTATCATTCCTACCTCTTAGCTACGGGTGTGAAGCAAGGCAACCCATTCCCGATGAAGCTAATCCGAGATAGATATGACAAACTCATCATAAAAACATTTAACATAAAGCAAGTGTAGTAATCTCATGATTTAAAGAATGAAAATTAGAAAATGAATCCTAACAATGAAACGGAATGAAGTTTATGGGATAAATTTGTCATCTCATCATTTATCACTTATGGTAGAAAATAAAGAGTCTAAGTATCACATATAGTGTAAGAAGCACTCAATATATCAATAAATGAATAAAAGACAAGCTAAACAAATTTATAATCCATCTATGAAGTTTTATGAACTATTTATAATCTCTACAAAAAGGCCAAAAACTCCATGAATGGGGGAAAAAGACTACAAGCTTTCTAGAACCATATAAATATGTTGTATGTTCATTAACAACCAAGAACTAAATATACAAGGCATATAAAGTCTTAACTTAAAATGAAAATACCTAGAAAGCTTGAAAATGGTAGATATGATGAAAAAGAAGAGGATTCACAAATATTTATCAAACTTTAAACATGGATTGAGCCATTAATCACCAAAAATCATATCGCAATCAACCTCCGCAACCTTAGTAATAGACTACTCCATAATAGATGCAAAAACAAATATTATAGAAGAAGAAATCATTCTTACAAATTAAACACTTACAAAGGAAAATGAAGAACAATACTTAAAGAGCTCTCCCTTCTCTCTAGAACTTGCAAGTGTGTAAAACTAGATAATGATCTATCTTCTATCTCCCTAGACTAAACAATAGCTAAAGGAGTACTTAAATTAATAAACTATCCAATGGAAAATATCTAGGAACAAGTTTCCCCAAAATAAGGCTAAAAGCAAAAGATAGTTGGTGCACTCGCGGGGCCATGATCGATCATGGCTTTGCCCATGATCGATCATGGGTCTCGAACTTGTTCACTCAGCACTTTGCAAGCCTCCGAGTTCACTCTTGATCAATCTATGCAACACCATTGTACTCCAATCCTACAAACACATGGAATACTACAAAATACACACCAACTTGGGCAATGTTAAATACAAAACTCGCTACGGCACTAATCTCAAGATAAGTGGATAATTAGGCAGAATTAAAGCAACAAACGCGTCAAGTGACTCCGGGAAAGAGCTTAAACATGACAATATTATGCGTTTATCAACAAACTTATTTTAAATATATACAAAGTTATTCAAGTATTCAATTCATTTTATTGATCATATTCTTCATTTTTTGAGCTATATATTTTGATCAATTTTGATATCTCTTAGTGTGAGCTTCATTTGTATTTTGTCATATACAAGAGAGATATTGTACATTGGTGTTTGTCACCAAAACTCATTTTGAATCATAATTGTGAGAGGTGTATCTCATAGATTAGCAAGAGGGATTTCTTGTGAAAATATTGAAGGTGTTTTCAATACTTGTGATAGTGTGTGATAAGAATACACTTGTAGAGGTTTAATCTTCACCCGAAAGGAGATCGGTTATAGTGGAAATTCTCGGGGAACTAACCGAGCGCGGAGTAAGGGGAACAAGCCGAACCGTGTGGACAAAAAATCTTCGACTTCAAATTGGTTCAATCTTTCTTACTCAATCTCTTTATTTATTTGTTATATTAATTGATTGAAGTTGCTTATATTATTGGTTATTCTTGGGATTGATTATTTAATTGATTGTTTTCCTTGATAAACTTATTTAACTAAGTTGATTTACTTAAATATTTTAAAAACGTTTTAATTCCGCATTAAGTTTTTTAAAAACCCTATTCACCCCCCCTTTAGGATATTTTCAGGCCTACAATTGGTATCAGAAGTTGTACTCTTGTTTTGATTTAACAATCTTAGAATTTACGATCATGTCTATTTATCAAGAAACCGGAATCAACGAAGGTTCTTCCACCACTAGACCACCTCTATTTGATGGCAAAAATTATAGTTATTGGAAAAGTCGTATGTGTACTTTTCTTCAAGCTAGTGATTTTGAACAATAAAAAGTTACACTCATTGGACCCTATGAAATTACCAAAACCGATGAAAAGGGTAAAGTTACTCCTAAATCTATTTTCGAATATGATGAGAATGATTTTAGAAAAATCCAATTTAATGCTAAAGCCTTGAATGCCCTACATTGTGCATTGACTATAGATGAATACAACAAAATTTCTAGTTGTAAAACCGCCAAAGAAATTTGGGATAAATTAGAAGTTACCTATGAAAGAACCTCACAAGTAAGGATGATAATATTAATATGCTTGTTCATGATTATGAACTTTTCAAAATAGAGCCTAATGAATCACTTGCCTCTATGTATAGTAGGTTCTCTATTATTACTAATGCTTTAGATCTTCTTGGAAATGAATATTCAAATGAAGACAAGATTCGAAAAATTCTTAGAACACTTCCCAAGAAGTGGAGACCTAAAGTAACGGCTATTCAAGAAGCCAAGAATCTTAAGATGCTAAGCATGGATGAACTTTTGGGTTCGCTTAAAACTCATGAGAAGGAATTGGCAAGAGAAGAAGAAAGTGATTCAAAAGCCAAAAGGTCATTAGCTCTCAAAGCAACTCAACTAGATGATGATGAGGAGTTGATGATAGAAGATGAGGATATGACTCTTCTTTCTAGAAAATTCATAAAATTTCTAGTCAACAAGAAGAAATTTCAAGAAAAAGGAAACAACTTTGATCCTTCATCAAGAAGAAACAATGATCGATCTATTCAACCAAGAGTTGAAAAAAAAGAAAAAAAGAAGTGTTTCCATTGCCATGAACCGGGGCATTTCAAAACAAATTGACAGGTTAGAAGAAAGGAAAGAAGAGACAAAAGAGACAAAGCCTTCAAGCAAGTAAGACACGCCCTCAAAGGCATTTGGAGTGATTCCGAAGAAGGTGATTCCAATGCCGATTCTAGCGACGAGGAAACGGCAAATCTTTGCCTTATGGCAAGAGACGATGAGGTACACTCTTCTTATGACTTATCTAGTGATAATAATCCCTCTATTAATAATGATATACATGATGAGAATGACTATGGAGAATTATATGATATGTTTGAGGAATTGCATAAAAAATTTAAAAACTTGTCTAAAATGTATGCAAGCCTCAAAAAGGAAAATTTGATTATTTCTAGCAAGTGTAAAAACTTTGAGAAAGAAAATGTATTTTTGAAAAATGAAAACAAAACCTTGAAGAAAGGAAAAGAGAAAGAAACTCCAAACTCACTTGTATTAGAAAATGTCAAATTGAAAGATCAAGTGGATGACTTAACTAATAGTCTAGCCAAGTTCACCAAAGGAAAGGATAACTTGGACAAACTATTAGGAATGCAAAGGTGTGTATTCGACAAAGCCGGTTTAAGTTATAATCAAATCCATAACCAAAAGGATTACAAAAATTTCTTCAAAATATACACACCGTATAATCCTACTAATCTTTGTTCATTTTGTGGAAGAAACACTCATAATGCACATTCTTGTTATTACAAAGAAAATAATTTTGCTAGAAACAAACTTGCTTGGATTCCTAAAGGAACCACTATGTACATTAACCCCAAAGGACCCAACTTATTTTGGGTACCAAAAGAAAAGTTGCTTAAGATTTTGGTGTAGATCTGCATGAGAGCAAAAGCTAGCAAAATAAAATGGTTATTGGATAGTTGATGCTCGAAACATATGACGGGAGAAAAAATAAATAAAATTTTGAGTCTCACTCCTAAATAAGGAAGCAACGTCACATTTGGAGATAACGCCAAAGATAAAATTATTGGTATAGGTAAAGTTTGTAAGAAATGTTCTTATATTGATAATATTATACTAGTTGACAGTTTAAAACATAATTTGCTTAGTATTAGTCAATTGTGTGATAAAGGTTATGAAATTATTTTTAAATCTGAATGTTGCATTGTTAAAAATATTAGTGATAATTATATCTTATTTGTTGCTTCTAGATCTAATAATGTATATACTCTTGAACTTGACGATTTGTCTCAACAAGATGTTAAATGTTTATCCGTATTGAATTATGTTTCTTAGTTATGGCATAGAAGATTAGGTCATGCTAATATGGATTTAGTTCACAAATTATCTAAAATGGAATTAGTTAAAGGATTGCCTAAAACTAAACTTATTAAAGATAAAATTTGTGATGCTTGTCAACTTGGAAACAACATAAGTCTTCATTTTGCATGTTATTATAAACTAACAATAATTTTGCAGTCTAAAAATTATTATTTGTCATTCAAAGAAAAGAAGGGAACATAATCTGAATATCATCAGCATTAAAATTCAAAACAGCATCGAGACTAGAAGAAGAATAATCAACAAAATTATGCTCCATATCTAATAGAGTTGTTCAATCAGGACTCATTGGCTCGGCAACTTCAGCAATCGTACCACTTTGAGAAATTTGTGATAAATGGCCTTCCAAAGTAGCTTGGTAATTTGACAGAGTCAGATATGCCGGCAAACTCACATTGGTTCGAAAAGCACCATGGTCTGAAAGATTTCCGGTAGTCGAAAGAATTTCAGGTGCAAGATTTTATACTGACGATAGAAGTCCTGTAGAACTTCTAGGAGGAACAAAAGAAAAGCATTGGTTAGCGCTAGAAGACTCTCCTAATCGAGCCTCTAATGTTGTCACTCGTGATTGCAAAGCCTCTAACGCTGTCACTTGTGATTGTAACTCTTGTACTTTCTGTTCAAGAGAAACAATGAGCGCAGTACAGCCTTTACTGGGATTCTCGACTCTCGCTTTAGCTTCAAAAAGAAATGAATAGAGAGTCTCAAGATATTGATGTTCGGGAATATTTTGCAAAATATGTGCAACACTATTTACCCCAAAAACGGTGAAGATTGTACGATAATCTTGATGACTAATCCCATCCATAAAAATTTGTGCATATTCACACAAATCAACCTCCGTAACCTTAGTAAGAGATTACTCCATAATAGATGCAAAAACAAATATTATAGATGAAGAAATCATTCTTACAAATTAAAACACTTACAAGGGAAAATGAAGAACAATCAACAAGAGCTCTCCCTTCTCTCTACAACCTCCAAGTGTGTAAAACTAGATAATGATCCCTCTCCCATCTCCCCATCCCTTAGACTAAAAACAATAGCTAAAGGAGTACAAAAACTAATAAAATAAACAAGGGAAAATATCTAGGAACCAAAACCCCCGAAATAAGGCTAAAAGAAGGAGTTGGTGAATGTCCCCGCTAGGCCATGATCGATCATGGGGTGCTCTGCTCTGAAGGCCAATTTGCACCATGATCGATCATGGGATACCCATGATCGATCATGCTTCTGGGAAATTCCTCAGATCAGCATTTTGCGAGCTTTTCACTAGCGCTTGATCAATCCCTCGACGGTCATTGCATCCTATGCCTATAAGCACATAGAAACACAACAAAAACACACCTAGCGGGACATTGTTAGATACAAAATTCGCTAAGATACTAATCTCAAGATAAGCGGATATTTAGGGAGAATTAATGCAATAAACGCGACGAGCGACTCCGAGAATGAGCTTAAACATGACAATATTATGCGTTTATCAACTCCCCTCAACTTATCTCTTGCTAGTCCCTTAGCAAGACAAAAATACATTATTACAAAAATTAATACGCTATATAAAAAAAATTAACTTCTAAGTTCCCAAAGAAGACGAGTTGCATCTCGTGAAGGTTTTCAGAAATGATACCTACAAACATTAGAAGTTTGATCATGATGAATGATGAGAATGAAGATTCAAGTTTCAATTTGCAAAGCAAGAGGCATTACTGTCAATTTTCCAGAATGGTGGATTTTTGAATGATCATCTAATTCGCCTATCTCCTTTAGAACACAATCTCATATTCTCCAACGCTCACATACTAGACTTTGATTCAAGCAATTCGATATAAACACAAAGAGTCATAGTCATTCGAGAAGGAAGAGAGAACTTTTTCAAAAACAAAAGCTCCGAGATTTGTCAATTCGAAGCACTTTCTTTATCTTTTCTTGGAAATTTTTGCTAAATTAGATCAGGGCGGTTTTCATCTCTATGGGGGGCAGCGGTCTCACTTATTGAATTTTCTCATTACTGCTCATTCATTGGAGCTTGAAGGAAGCTATTCACCCTTTCCCATATGGTAACCTTTACCCATCCATAATATTAGACAAAGAGACTTAAGATTTAGTCAAGTGAAGCTTTAAGTCAATATTAGGATAAAAGTCATCCAAGTTATCAAAGTGCTATGCTTTTGTCCTCTCATTGGAGGATCTTTTCGAAAGAGCTTCCATCATTTTTGGACAAAAATTTCTCTTCTCTCAATGAAAATAAGTCTAAGCGTTATTACCAAATTGGAAACAACCGAAGCAATCTAGCATGTGGAACATGAGAATATAACGTGATATGAGACTAAGTGAAGCAAGGCAATTTAGATTATCATTCAAATTCCTATCTAAATCAAAGAATTCATGCCAAAAGCTAATGAAACAATAGTCTTCATTGAACAAAATATCAATCAATCATTCATCAATTTTCAAACTTCTCAAAAAAAACATTTGAACACATCTCTTCTACTCATGAAAATAAACAATAGCAAGCCAAAACAAAATAAACACAAAAATAACGTACCCCCCTCAACTAGAAAGAAACATTGTCCTCAATGGAAAGAGAACAATAAAATTGCACGGAAGGGCTACGGCGGCTTTGCTTTTCATGAGACAAAAATAAGAGATAAACAAAAACTATACACCAAACGGGTTAGAATTATAATCTAATAGCAAAAACCATAACATTCAACCATTAAAACCAAGTTTTAAAGTTAACATCATGTCTGAAATCTAATACAACCCAAAAGAAATAAAATAAAACTAAGCATAAATATAAGTACTTAAAGAGTTTCCAAGATTAGCAAATATCATCACATGTCGGGAGGTGGGGGTGGGGGAAAACGACCATACAACGCCTCAAACTGCTGGCGTATGAACTCCTGCTGGGTCGCCATCTGCTCCTGAACTCTAGCCTCAATTTGGGCTGCTATGTCTGTCTCCAAACGATCCTGTCGCAGCACCATGATCTCAACCCTCTCATTGATGCTAGCAAACCTAGTCTGCATCAAGGCAGTCATCTGCTCAAACTGCTCTCTCATGAATTCCCTATTGTCATTTACCGGCCCAGAGCTTGCCCGCCTTTTTCGCCTTGAGGGGCCCGGGAGATCTGCTCCTGCTTCTTCTGCCCCTTCTTCTTCAGACTCAACTTGTGGAGGTGCGGTTGAAGAACTTGGCCGGTTCCTCAATTGACCAGCGGCTCGAGTTTGGGTCGATCGGTTAAGTGGTGTTCGAGGCATTTTCTTCACATCCTCATCTCTTTCAGTTACCCCCGCTCGCAAACACACCTTAGTGATCAAAGACCCAAATTTGATTGTTTCGTTGTGGGCAACCAAGTCTATGATTCTAGCAATTCGCCCAATGATGTGACGAAGCAAACAACAGTGCTTGTTTGTTGCAATAGCGTATAACACATACGCTTGAGAAGGGTACAGGTGTTGGGTATGCGAGGTCGGGTCCCTCGAACATGAGCAACATATGCATACGGGGTATTTGGAACTGGGATTAAACTTGCAACAAATTCACGACAAATGGAGAGATTACATTGAGTACCTTGTTCACGCAAGTAGTTAATCCACTCCGGATAGCGCTCAAACGTTGCTCGTTGAGGGAAATCGTCCAGCGTACCTATGTAGACCGGCCTCTCTATCACCACTGTCCTCGTCTTGAAGGCGTAGTTCACCATTCAAATTCTTGGCGGCTTCGAAATCCGCGGTAGCCACCCCTTGCGGCTTGAATTTCCAGTGGTTTAGTGGGAAGGTTAGCGGAAGCCATAAGAGAGTAATGTGATGCTTTAGACTAGGGAGCGATGAGAAATTTTGTGATTTGGGTTTATAGGGCTCGAAATTGGTGAGTAGAGAGAGAAATGGGGAGTTTTGGGATGGGTTTGATGATTGCAGGGCAAAAAATTGGAAGATTTGATGGTTGATTCTAGGTGGGGAAGGATGGAAATAGTGGTTGGGGAAGGATTGGGATCAATGGGGGAAAAAGGGCTAGGGTTTAGAAAGGATTTGGGAGAAGGAGAAGTGAGAAATGGGGGTTCAGAAACGGCTCCCCTGTTTTATTACGGGACCATGATCGATCATGGTATACCCATGATCGATCATGAGTCATTCTGCCCAAATGATTTTTTTGTACAATGATCGATCATGGTTAACCCATGATCGATCATGCTGCCTTCTGCCCAAATGCTTATCCCCCATGATCGATCATGAAATGCCATGATCGATCATGCTTCTGAATGCCTGAGAAAAATTTTCCACCATGATCGATCATGGGAAAGGCATGATCGATCATGGACCAATCTGCCAGAAAAAATTTCTTTGCCCTCTTTGCACCAAAACACCTTATTGCTCCCCTCAACTTGATCCGTTCAGACTTAATGACACCCGAATCTCCGATGACGGTTCCTGAAACTCAAAAATACTAACAAAAAGCATTATTTACAAAATCGACCCATGCCTTTTAGGCATAAGTCGGGTCTTCGAGAAGGGTGGACTCCTCTCGAGGTGGGAATTCCAAAAACGTCTTAATGCGTTGTCCATTCACCTTGAAAATGTAGCCGGTTTTGGGATCCTCAACATTCACAGCCCCAAAAGGAAATACATGACGGACAATGTAGGGACCGGTCCAACGAGACTTTAACTTTCCCGGAAAGAGATGCAGACGAGTATCATAAACAAGAACTTTGTGCCCAAGTTTGAATTCTTTTCTCAAAATAGATTTATCATGAAAAATTTTGGCACGTTCCTTGCTTATCTTTGCATTGTCATAAGCATCTCTTCTTAATTCCTCAATTTCATTCACTTGCAACTTACGGTTAAGCCCGGCTTTTTTCAAATCACAGTTAACCATCTTAGTTGCCCGGTATGATTTGTGTTCCAACTCTACTGGTAAATGACATGGTTTTTCGTACACAATGCGATAAGGAGACATATCTAGAGTTGTTTTATACGCAGTACGGTAAGCCCAAAGTGCATCGGTCAGTCTTAACGACCAATCCTTGCGATTCGGGTTTACCGTTTTCTCTAGAATCTGTTTGATCTCCCTATTTGCCAACTCGGCTTGACCATTAGTTTGAGGATGATAAGCGAGCGATACTTTGTGGTTTACACCATACTTTTGCATTAATGATTTGAATGGTCTGTTGCAAAAGTGAGTACCGCCATCGCTTATTATTGCCTTGGGAGTGCCAAAACGTGCAAGGATGTGTTCTTTCAGAAATCGGATCACCACTTTGTGATCATTTTTCTTGCACGCTTGGGCATCCACCCATTTCGAAACATAATCTACGGCAACTAAAATGTAAAGGTTACCGTAGGAGGATGGGAACGGTCCCATGAAGTCGATGCCCCAGCAATCGAAGATTTCAATCATCAGGATGGGATTGAGTGGCATCATGTTCCTCTTAGAGATCCCTCCAAGCATCTGGCATCTTGTACATGCCTTGCAAAAATGTTGTGCGTCCTTAAAGAGCGACGGCCAATACAATCCACTTTGCAAAATCTTCGCGGTGGTTTTCTTTACCGAGAAGTGTCCTCCGCAAGCCTCAGAATGACAGAATGATAGAGCTCTCGCCACTTCTTCCTCTGGGATGCACCGTCGGATAATCTGATCCGCACAATACTTAAACAGGTATGGTTCATCCCAATAGAATCGACCCACTTCGCTCAAAAACCTTTTTCTGTCTTGTGCGCCCCATGACTTTGGTATCTTGTCAGCTACAAGATAATTTACAATGTCTGCATACCATGGGAGCGTCGAGATTGCCAATAATTGCACATCTGGAAACGAATTTTGGATCGGGCTTTCTTCAATGTTGTTCGTAAAAGTGAGTCGAGACAGATGATCGGCCACCACATTCTCGACTCCCTTTTTGTCCTTGATGCTTAAATGGAATTCTTGCAATAAAAGTATCCACCTCAAAAGCCGCGGCTTGGCATCTTTCTTTGTGAATAGGTACTTCAATGCCGCGTGATCCGTGAAAATCACAATTGGCGACCCTATCAAATAGGATCGAAACTTGTCTAGAGCGAAAACAATTGCTAGAAGCTCTTTCTCTGTCGTGGTGTAATTCATTTGCGCATCATTCAAAGTCCTACTTGCATAGTATATCACACCCGGTTTCTTGTCTTTTCGTTGACCAAGAACCGCTCCCACCGCGTAGTCACTTGCGTCGCACATGAGCTCGAATGGCAAGCTCCAGTCCGGTGTCTGCATAATCGGCGCAGTAGTGAGCATATGCTTCAAAGAGACGAATGCTTCCTCACACTTGGCATCCCACTCAAAGGGAGCATCCTTGAGTAGTAGATTACACATCGACTTAGAAATGGAACTGAAGTTCTTGATAAACCTCCTATAAAACCCGGCATGTCCTAGAAATGATCGGACATCTTTGACATTCTTGGGCGTAGGAAGTTTAGCAATCAAATCGATTTTTGCTTTATCCACTTCAATTCCTTCAGACGAAATGATGTGCCCCAAAACAATTCCCTTGGTAACCATAAAATGGCACTTCTCCCAATTCAATACCAATTGCTTTTCCACGCATCTTCCCAAGACCTGTTCCAAGTTAGTCAAGCAATTGTCGAATGACTTACCATAGACGGTAAAGTCATCCATAAACACTTCCAAAGTCCTTTCCACCATATCGCTAAAAATACTTAGCATGCACCGTTGGAAAGTGGCTGGTGCATTACATAAACCAAAAGGCATTCTTCGATATGCGAAGGTGCCAAAAGGACATGTAAAGGTGGTCTTTTCTTGATCATCTAGGTCAATCTCAATTTGATTGTACCCGAAAAAACCATCGAGGAACGAGTAATATTCATGACCCGCTACCCTCTCTAGAGTTTGATCCAAAAAGGGGAGTGGAAAATGATCTTTACGAGTTGCCTCATTGAGTTTACGGTAGTCAATACACATTCGCCACCCGGTGGTGACTCTTTGCGGAATCAACTCGTTTGATTTGTTCTTAACTACCGTAAGACCCGATTTTTTTGGTACCACTTGAGTTGGACAAACCCATTTACTATCCGAGATTGGATAGATGATCTTTGCATCCAACAATTTCAACACCTTGTTCCTAACCACCTCTTGCATGTTAGGATTCAACCGGCGTTGAAATTGTCTCGATGTTTTTGCCCTATCCTCCAAGTGAATTTTATGTGTGCAAATCAAAGGGCTTATTCCTTGGAGGTCGGCAAGAGTCCAACCAAAAGCTTTTTTATATTTACCAAGCAAATGAACTAACCTTCCTTCTTGGTCATCCGAAAGTTCGGACGAGATGATAACAGGGAAGGTATCTGAAGCTCCCAAAAAGGCATACTTCACATTGCTCGGCAATAGCTTGAGATCCATTTTTCCTTCAAGTTTCTTGGTGGGAGATTGTGTGTTTTCCTCTTTCTCCAAAAATTCAACCTGTTTGTCACACACGGAAAATACTTGCATACAATCCTCGGGTTCATCGGAAGTGGTTAGATAACCTTCCGTTGACTCCGATTCGAAGTTCGCCACAAAGTGGTCTTGGATACATGACTCTATCATGTTCACGTGTTCATTTTCCTCTTTATCATCGTCATCTCTTTGATTGCTCAAAGAGAACACGTTTAGCTCTAGAGTCATGTTGCCAAATGTTAACTTCACGATTCCATTCTTGCAATTTATTATGGCATTAGAAGTAGCAAGAAATGGTCGTCCGAGGATGACCGAAATCTCGTTGGCGGGATTTGACACAGGTTGCATGTCGAGGATGATGAAATCAACCGGAAAATAAAACTTGTCGACTTGGACAAGCACATCCTCGACTATCCCTCTTGGGGTCTTAATGGATCGATCCGCTAATTGAATAGTAACCCTCGTGGGTTTTAACTCGCCTAACCCCAATTGTTGATATACCGAGTATGGGAGCACATTCACACTTGCTCCCAAATCTAACAATGCATTCTTGATCCTACAATTTCCTATGACACACGAAATTGTGGGACACCCGGGGTCTTTGAACTTGGGGGCTCTTGTGCCTTGGAAGAGGGAGGTGACTTGCTCCGCCATAAAGGCTTTTTTCTTGACATTCAACCTTCGTTTGGTAGTACATAAGTCCTTGAGGAACTTAGCGTACGAAGGTATTTGCTTGACCGCGTCAAGCAATGGAATGTTGATTTTCACTTGCCTAAAAACATCCAAAATCTCGGTATTGGATTTGAACGGTTGGTTCAATCTCTCCGGAAATGGAACTTTAATCCCATTTTTGATTTTTTCGAGATCCTCTTTTCCTTGTTTCTCTTCCTCTCTTTTCTTCTCTTCACTCACATTTTTTTCAACCTCCGACTCCTCAACATGCGTGGGATCAACTATGTCCGCCACCTTGGGGGTTTTAGGAACAATAGTTTTGTCTACCTTCTTCCCACTTCTCAAGATTGTGATAGATTTGAGTTCTTCTATCTTGGAGCTAGACTCTCCTCCCTCTACTACTTGAACTTGACCTCTAGGATTCGCTAAAGGTTGAGAGGGGAATTTTCCTTTCTCTTCGGTAGCTAGGGTGGTGGTGAGTTTAGACATTTGAGTTTTTAACTCACCCACATCACGATCCATTTTGTCCACAAATGATCTCAACAAAGCTTCCAAGTTTTGGTTGGGATTTTGATTTTGAGGTGGAACAAAAGAATTTTGAGGTTGTTGTTGTTACCTTTGGTTCTGATCATATTGGTTGTGGTTCTGACTTTGATTTCCTCCCCAACTGAAATTGGGGTGATTCTTCCATCCCTCATTGTACCTTTGAGAATAGGGATCGTTTTGGTTACGGTTTTGGTTGTACTGATGTAAAGCATTGACTTGGGCAGGATTTTTGAGGACTTCCCGAAAAGCGGGAATGGTAGGGCAATCCTCGGTAGTGTGTCCTGAATTTTCGCAAATGACACACAACTGGCTCGAGGATACTACATTGACCTCCTTAAGCTTACTTGTTTCCATTGCCTCTACTTTCTTAGACAATTAGAATAACCTCACACCCATGTCATCCTCATTGGACACTTGGTACAACCCACCCCTTCCCTGAGTTCTGGCTTTGGGTTCCTCGGAATAGGTGTTCCAATTTTTAGCACCTTCCGCTAATTCATCAAAATACAATAAAGCCTCATCGGGATTCTTACTCAAGAATTGACCATTACACATGGTCTCAACAAACGTACGCATATCGGGGGTGAGAGATTCGTAGAAAAAACTAACAAGGCTCCACGTTTCGTGACCATGGTGAGGGCATGAGTTTAGAAGTTCCTTGAATCTATCCCAACACTTATAAAAGCTTTCATGTTCTTTTGGTGAAAAATTTGATATCGCCCTTCTCAAAGCGTTGGTTCTATGAACAGGAAAGAATTTTTTTAGAAACTCTGCTTGAAGTTCTTGCCAAGACCGAATTGATTGCGGTCTTTGAGCATTTAGCCAAATTTTTCCTTTATCTTTAAGAGAGAAAGGGAAGTGTTTTAAACGCATGACATCCTCATTGACATTTGCCTCACGAAATGTGGAGCAGACTTCTTCAAAGTCTTTCAAATGCAAGTATGGGTTTTCCGACTCCATACCATGAAAGGAAGGGATATGTTGAAGCATACCCGGTTTGAACGAGAATGCTCCGGCTTGGCAAGCCGGAAGGACAATGCATGAATTCAATGTAGCCCGAGGCGGTTGAAGGTAGTCCCTCATTGTCCTAACAGGAGGAACATTGTTGGCACCTTCCCCTTCATTATCACTCTCGTGATCCGCAGCCCTTCCTTGATTTGCCATTCTTGGCGAAGGAGGTGGGCTTACTCTTGACGAATGAGGAGGGCTTATTCGAATGTCCACGAACAGTTGCCCTTGCATGGGCTTGGGAAACAGTTCGAATAGCTCCTTGGGAAAACTACAAAATCAAACAAAAATAAGGGAGAAAAATAAATTAATTAAATAGAGAGAAATACTTACAAAATGGTTTTTGTACGAAACCCGAGATCCGCCTTTTTCCTTACTCCCCGGCAACGGCGCCAAAAACTTGACGCAACTTAAATAACGCGCTTTGATATAGCCCAAGTGCAAGCTTGTCAAGTTGTAATATAGTCTCGGAAGTCCGAGTGTCGAACCTCAGGGATAAGTGAAAAGGGATGGAATGGATTACGGATTAAGTGGTTTTTAGATTTTGTGAGTTGGATTTGTTGTAAAACAACAGAAATGTAAAACGGTTTGAAAATTAATAAGAAAGCACTAAGGTAAGTCGAGGTTAGTTATGATTTAAACGACGGTGATCGATAGCTCATACAAAGATTTCAACACAAGGTTTCTCAAGATAAGGGGAATGTTGGTGTATGCAATCTCAATAGTAAAGGGTGCGACGCTAGGCGACTCATTCCCGGATTGAAGCTATATCAAGAGAGGAACAAACAACATTCCACCAAAGACGAGGTTATCGTTCCCATCTCTTAACTACGGGTGTGAAGCAAGGCAACCTAATCCCGATGAAGCTAATCCGAGTAGATAAGATAAACTCATCATAAAAAGATTTAACATAAAGCAAGTGTATGCAATCTCATGATTTAAAGAATGAAAATTATAAAGTGAATCCTAACAATGAAACGGAATGAAGTTTATGGGATAAATTTGTCATCTCATCATTTATCACTTATAGTAGAAAATAAAGAGTCTAAGTATCACATAAAGTGTAAGAAGCACTCAATATATCAATAAATGAATCAAAGATAAGCTAAACAAATTTATAACCCATCTATGGAGTTTTAAGAACTATTCATAATTTCTATGAAGAGGAAAAAAAACTCCATGGATGGGGGAAAGAGACCACAAGCTTTCTAGAACCATATAAATATGTGGTATGTTCATTAACAACCAAGCACTAAATATACAAGGCATATAAAGTCTTAATTTAATATGAAAATATCTAGAAAGCTTGAAAATGGTAGAAATGATGAAAAAGAAGATGATTCACAAATATTTATCAAACTTTAAACATGGATTAAGCCATTAATCACCAAAAATCATATCGCAATCAACCTCCGTAACCTTAGTAAGAGACTACTCCATAATAGATGCAAAAACAAATATTATAGATGAAGAAATCATTCTTACAAATTAAAACACTTACAAGGGAAAATGAAGAACAATCAACAAGAGCTCTCCCTTCTCTCTATAACCTCCAAGTGTGTAAAACTAGATAATGATCCCTCTCCCATCTCCCCATCCCTTAAACTAAAAACAATAGCTAAAGGAGTACAAAAACTAATAAAATAAACAAGGGAAAATATCTAGGAACCAAAACCCCCGAAATAAGGCTAAAAGAAGGAGTTGGTGAATGTCCCCGCCAGGCCATGATCGATCATGGGATACCCATGATCGATCATGGGGTGCTCTGCTTTGAAGGCCAATTTGCACCATGATCGATCATGCTTCTGGGAAATTCCTCAGATCAGCATTTTGCGAGCTTTTCACTAGCGCTTGATCAATCCCTTGACGGTCATTGCATCCTATGCCTATAAGCACATAGAAACACAACAAAAACACACATAGCGGGATATTGTTAGATACAAAATTCGCTAAGATACTAATCTCAAGATAAGCGGATATTTAGGCAGAATTAATGCAATAAACGCGACGAGCGACTCCGAGAATGAGCTTAAACATGACAATATTATGCGTTTATCAGCTGTCATTTCTTGCGTCTATAAGTGCAAGCAGCACAAGACGAACCTGTACAACGGAAGGTATTCGGCATACTTGTGATTTGCTTTCCCTTACTCATGGGTACCTCCTATAAAAGTTATAAGAAGAAAATGGATCTCGAGGAAGACAACAAGAAAGAGGGGACAAGAGGCATCTAGCAATTAAAAGAATTCCGAAAACGAAAAACTGTCATCCTAAAAGGTCAAAAATACAGCACCTCCGCGTGCATCTAGAGTCCACTGCCCTAGCACGGTCTAGATCCCTCTTTGATGTTGACATAGGGAGAGAAAATATGCGTAATGTTGATGCTGCGTTAAAAGGTAAGAATTTTTTTGCCGCGGTAAGATTTTTTTTTTTGTTGTGGTAAGATTTTTTATACTGACTTAAATGTTATGGTAAGATTTTAATGATTTTCTACATTCATACTTTTGAAAGCTTTATTTAAAATATATATATATATATATATTTTAAACTATCTCGAATATTTTCAATACTTTTTAATTATCATCTTTGCATAAATTGAGGGGGAACATATTATTTATATGCTATTTATACTTGTTATTGTAAACACATACTATTATGAGTATTAACAAGTATTTTTGCAGCTTTAGATTGATAATTACTGATTCCCTCCTTTTTGATGAAGAAAGAGAGGGAGAAGTATGTGTGTTATGTGTGTGTCAGAATCCGCAAATGCGACCCCCGGGTCTCGTCCCCGTTCGGTTGGGCGTCTGAAACGTCGGAAAGGATCCCGTCATCCCATTTGCTTAGAGTTGGTTGATAATTCATATCGGGTGTCCCTCTATCCTGTTTCTAGGTGTAAGAGGGTTCATTCAGAGTCACTAGTACGTTTTACGAGAAAACAGACAAAAAGGGTTGTGTAAGGGAAAAGGCTACAGATAAGCCTTTCTTTACACATTTGTCTGCGAAATCAGGATTCTATAAGGTTCGGGAACTATATTACGGTTTGGGAAGGTGTTAAGCACCCATTCTGCCCTTTCGGTCTCTAGTGGTCTTATATATGTTTATTCTATGTTGAAGAACTTGGATGCTTTTACTGACAGTCTACTACTTTCTAAGTGAAAACCCTAATTTTGGTAAACAACGGGAAAGGGGATGAAAACCTTTGTGTTATGGGATCCAATGTTTAGTTTTGAGAGATACAAATACAAGTGTCAAGAGTTTTGTTCTTACTTTAGAGGGAGTTTTATCGTGTTATTTCTCAGATAACGACGTTTTTTCTCGGGATTGGATTTATTTTGGAAAAGAGTGTTGGATCTGTATCGGGACTAATTCAATGTGGAATTAGAACTCTTGAGGGGAGTTCTACCAGATGTATCACAATATATGAAACATATAGGATATGCCGGGTTTTTAATTCCCAAGTTTTACCGGTCCGAGTTTTGAAAACAGGATTTTATCCGGATGGTAATATACTTACTTTTCTGATTTTGTAAATAGTTTTATCAGGGTCTTTTGTTTTGAAAACGGTAGACTATTTGTAACTTGGCATTAAGTTTATTCAAATAAAACGTGGATAGAACAACAGAAGTAAAACAAGTACACAGATATCTGATTTAAATACTAGAAGAAATTTTCTTTACCTTCCCGACGAGAATAATAATAATAAGAAAGAAAATATGATGCGGCGGAGAGATTTTCGGCGATAATAATCTTTTTCTTCTTCAGATATTTTTGAGAATTTGATTCCAGGGACGGGACACGTCGAGTGTCGAGAATAGATTCGATAATTCTTCAGAAATAAGACGGTAATAGAGAATGCTCGATAAAAGACTATAAAATCAGATTTTAAACTCTGAATTCTTCCATCCCAAGTTGCTGTCTTGAACCCTTGGGGGTGTTGACCTATTTATACTGCTCGGGAGAGTATGTTGCGCGACATTTTCCCAAAAAGGGCATGTGTCGCGCGACAATGTTCCCTATGTCGCACGACAAACGGCTGAAGTGATGTTTCTGACAGACTGATGTGTCAGAGAGTGGATGGTCTGGTGTCAGGAGGGATTGTCGCGCGACATTGTAGGGATTGTCACGTGACAAACCCATTTGTCGTGCGACAATCTCTCTTAAAAATAGGTTTGTTGGCCAACAAAACCTTTCGGGGTAGTTTCGGGTGCTCGGGTGAGTCTTGGGCCCAAAAATAGTAGTTCTCGAAGGTCGTTAGGGTTCTTGCGGGGGTCACGGATCGGAGTGTCTACAGTGTGTGTGTCATGAGTGATAATGGTACACACTCGTTTATTTTATTATGCTATGTTTGATCAAGAACTACTTGTTTGTCTATTTGTTTAAGTACTTTTCGAACTTATACTTCCGGTTAAGTTGTTTGAACTTATCTTATCTATGCAAGTATTTTTTTTTAATAATTACTTTTATATTTTTATCTATGCACCTATTTAGGGGGGGCATATTATTCATATGCTTAAAATTATTATCTTTTTATAAACACACATTAACTCTATTCTCATCATCAAAAAGGGGGAGATTGTTGACCTTAAAGTCAATTAATCTTATTTTGATAATTACAATAAGTTAATAAAGTGTTGTTTAACTCAGTTGTTCCAATGATGATAGCTATTTTAACCGATATATCTTCCGACCAAGTGTAACTTCAAACTGAAGCAAATCTCACACAAGCTTTACAAATGCCTCTACTCACAAGAAATGAACTCAAGTGATATATATGTGCTATACAAAGCCAAGAAAAGATCTAGATCATCAAGCAAGTGAAGATATGCACAAGAATGATCTCCACATGTTCTACAAGTTATCAAAACCAAGAAAGGATCAAAAACATAAAACAAGTAAAGATACGCATAAGAAAATCAAGCATCACGAAGACTCGAATTATCATTAAATGGAGTGAGTGCTTAGATTTTATGTAAAGATACTTTATTGATCAAATCCCTATAGCTCAAACATATTCTTGCATCTTTTAAAGATTGATTCAAACTAGCTTGAAATTGAATTTATTTGAAAAACATCATTTTACAAAAACCGAGTTTCAAAATAAATTCATATTAATTTTAAATGATCATATTTTAAGCTCTAATAAAAATAGGTATCTTAGAAACATATCTTTGAGGCTCAAAAATCATTAGAATTTTATTTAAAACTAAATTGTTAAATTGCAAGAATATTTTTATTTTACATTTAAAATTCGCTCAATTTTTGTCCAGTTTTGATCTAACGGTAAGATGGAGGCCTTCCCGAACTCCAATCATTTTAAAATTTTTACAGTAGTTAGACAACATCTCCTGACAATTTTGAATAAAATTTGAGCATGATCCAACGGTCTAATTAGGAGAAATTAACAAAAAAAATTTGAATTTTTTTGTCAAAACTAGCTGTTGGAAAGTTTGAAAATGTATACCTTGGAGCCAAAACCTCTCTTAATCATCCCCAACGATCATATGATTTTGCAAGCTATATATATGATGTCTTAGACATGTTTTAACACACTTGAGTCATTCTACAAACTTATTTTACATATATACAAAGTTATTCAAGTATTCAATTCATTTTATCGATCATATTCTTCTTTTTTTTAGCTATATATTTTGATCAATTTTGATATCTCTTAGTGTGAGCTTCATTTGTATTTTGTCATATACAAGAGAGATATTGTACATTGGTGTTTGTCACCAAAACTCATTTTGAATCATAATTGTGAGAGGTATATCTCATAGATTAGCAAGAGGGATTTCTTGTGAAAGTATTGAAGGTGTTTTCAATACTTGTGAGAGTGTGTGATAAGAATACACTTGTAGAGATTTGATCTTCACCCGGAAGGAGATCGGTTATAGTAAAAATTCTTGGGGAACTAACCGAGCGCGGAGTAGGGGGAACAAGCCGAACTGTGTGGACAAAAAATCTTCGACTTCAAATTGGTTCAATCTTTCTTACTCAATCTCTTTATTTATTTGTTATATTAATTGATTGAAGTTGCTTATATTATTACTTATTCTTGGAATTGATTATTTAATTGATTTTTTTTGATAAACTTATTTAACTAAGTTGATTTACTTAAATATTTTAAAAATATTTTAATTCTGCATTAAGTTTTTTAAAAATCCTATTCACCCCCCCTTTAGGGTATTTTCCGATCTACAGTTGGTAATAATATGCATTAGTTTGTTTTGTTTGCTTTAAAAAAAAGTTTGTGAAAAAATTCACCCCAACAAAACCACTTGAAAACTTGTCTTTGTCTTTTCTTTTACTCTCCTTTACTTTATAAAAGAAAGAATTAGGAGTAGAGTTAGGAATTTGATTGGCCGGAGGCGACAATCATAATACTAAAGAAAAATTATTGGGGGGAAGGGGAGGTGGAGAGTGAAATTAATGTTAGTACTAATTCTTTTAAAAGAAATAAGAGAAGGCAAAATAATTAATTAATATATATTTACAAAATTTTAAAAAAATAATTTAAAATAAAAAAATACCAAATTTCGAAATTAAGGGGAGACATTTGCCCCCTCATAACGTCCACTTCCCTCCACCCTTAATCTCAAACACCATACATATATATATATACATATACATATATATGTAAATTCTCTATAAACAAAATAAAATAAAAAATAAGGACTAATTTGGAAGTAATATTGCCCATTTATTCATAAGCATAAAGAATAATCACACGCTTTGATATGTTCTCGAATAAAAGATAAAAATAATTTTGAATAAAACTCGAAAGTCAAACAAGTATTTTTTTTATACAATACTAATAATACAATTTTTTTTTTTAATACAATTTTACAACCACTGCAAAGAGATGGGCATATAAACACAAAAAGGGTGGACACGATTAAGAGAATCCCGATACAACTACGAATTGAAAAAAAAAAAAAAGAGCCACAAAGGATATAGAAACAGCGAGTTAAAATTTCATTATAATGACCATGTAGATAATGTGACAAAAAGATGGGAAGCTAATGTGACAAAATCTATCAAATAAGAACAAAATTCTTTATAATTTTTCATTAAAAAATTTGATGAATAACGTCAATAGCAATTTTATTGATAACACCATTAGGAGTGATTTTTAACAATTTAACAATGAACAAGATTTTTACGGAACGTAAAAATCATATATTTAGACATGTTTATATGTCAATATTTTTGATAAATTCAATTCATATTAGTTTTGGAGATACTCTTAGGAGTTCAACTTTAGGTTCATGTTCACCTAACCGTGAAAATACCAAACATGACACAATGTTATTGGCAAAAAATAAATTCTTTTATCATAATAATATTATACGTGTATCTCTATAGCCACCATAATACTTCAAAGATGATTTATCACCACCCAAAATACATTCAAACTCCATTTCATTTGTGTCATTTCACAAGTTCAATGAATTGACACTATCTTTGTCATGATTAAGCGTGTTTTGTTATTCTTGTACCGACCAAAATTGTGTGCTTTCTCTCCACTAATATCTCCAATGGTACAATTAAGGGCTGAAATATTGACAATTCTAGTATCTTTTGAAAATACTACCACTTTTTATTTGGTTATTAATAACCGGGTAAACTATATGTTATTCGATTCCGAAGGACCGAGTATAAACCTGACAATTCCTTACACGATTATCAAGGATATAAGCTTATACTCGGCCCTCAAGAACAGAGTAACAAATCGACACCTTACGCGGTTGGAAAGGACCGAATGAAAGTGAGAGTGTTACCATGTATTTTTGGGGTGCCAATATCTCCTACCTAATTAAAATAGCAATTTTAACAATATTGATTAAAAATACTACCCCCGATGGTCCCTTTAACCAATACATGGTGCCACATTTAATTTGTTTGATATTTAAGTCTATTTAAAATTATTGCTTAAGACTCGATCTTGCAACCGCAAGGGCTTGAATCACATTAATTACTAACAATTAACTATTAAAATATTTTTTTATGAACTTGAACCTTGGAGGGACGTAATAGAAAATTCAAAAACCTGACACAAATTTAAACCAACAAATTGCCTTCCGACATTATATAATAGACGATATATAACAATACGACTCTAATTAGAATATGTCTTGCAATATAAATAAAAATTATTTACAGATTGAGGTTTACACGCAACACACGCTTTCATGCAAAAATGCAAGCTTTCATGTTATTTTTCAGAGTACACATGTACCGACTACTTAATTGTAACATGAAGAGCGTTTCATTAACGTATGAATTTTGACTAGTAAAGAAGTAATGAAGAAGCTTATATTACAGATAAAATCGACAGAGAGAATTTTTTTGGGGGGTGGGGTGCCCTCCAAATTATGATCCGGCTAACGGTTTAAATTTTTTCAACTCTCATATACCTATGATCATATATTAATGGTTAAATTTTATACAGTGTCCCCAAGTTTTAAGACAATTTACTCAGTTTTCAAAAGAGAGACTACTTTTTTTCACCAAATTTTTTTAAATAAATTAAATTAAAATAAAATATCCGTTTAACTCTTGAACCAGATCTTATTAAATTTAATTGAATAAAAAGGATTACGGAGAGAAGGCAAAGTCCCGGTTATTCATCTTTGTCGAATCCCTTGGCATCAATCAAGGAAGATGAATGGCTCTTGGCAAAGAAATAAGGGGAGACTTGAGAGAGAAAAAGCAACTAGCACACAATAAAGACGGGATAAAATTGATCATTATCGAATACTTGTTATCACATGATGGCCGGTCACTGGGGGGACACAGGATTTTAATTTTTTTAAACTCTATAGACTTCTTAAAAATATGCAAAATTGACGAATTATGGGATTTGAAACTCTAGTTCATAAAAAGTTTACTCAAAACTTTAACTAAAAGACCGGCTATCTTAGAGTTAAATATATCTCCTCAAATTATGTATTGCATTAACACATGCATTACACATACAAATAAATTAATATTAAATATATGAAAAAAAATCTAGAGAGATGTTTCTCCCCCTCGCCTCCACGAATATTTTTTCATGGTTGCATTTGATAAACCAATTTTTATAGTATTAATTATTTATATCTTTCGAGACGTTTTTAACATGATATAAGTACATTCATGGTTCGAGGACAGAGAGCAAACACTTGTTACTGAGGGAGCCATTTAAAGATTAGGGTCTTTGGAAAGCTTTGTTTTAAGTGTTTTCAATAATTAAACTCGATAAATTGAGGGGACCCATTTAAACATTACGCGGTTGTGATGTATAAATATTTATTTTATACATGTACAATTCTTGATAGAATGATAGATTCGTGTTCAAATCAAAAGGAGAATCAGGATCAAATTGTGCTCTACGCATATAGATAACATTTTATCTTTTAAATTGTACTCCAGTAATATATTTATAAACTTTTGTGTCAAATTGAAAAAATCAATAAAATAAGGTGGTTTGGGGATTATAGTAAGAAGTAAGAAACTTAGACCCTCTCTCTCTTTTCTTAAACCAGGCGACACCTCTAGCCTTATTCCTAATAATTATAGGCACATTGATTACCCTTCTCATACCATCACGGGATAAGATAAATTTATAATACCCATGTTTAGATGTTTAGTGTTTGCTAGTACTAGATATCGAGGTGAATTATTTATCCCACTAATATTTTTTATCCGACTAAGAAAAGGATTAATGATTCTCACCTAAAAGGTGAAATTGTTTTATTCGATCTGATTGAAATTATAAAAATCATATCTGAACCTCTAATCCAACATGTCAAACACATAAATTAAGCATAAAATTCACTAATCACACGTAACCTTTTCCTACCTAGCTATTAGTCCCACCCCTCTCTCTCTCTATATATATATATATATCTCACACCTCTAAGCATAAAATTCCAATTATTTTCCTTGCCAGTGTAGTTGGCAGAGCTATTGTAGGCTTTGAGGCCATATGTTTTGTTTTTTTATAGTAGGTTTAGACAGGCTTTTTGAAACTTTAGTAGTTGGTTTTTGGGAACTAGGCTTAGAAGCTAACATATTTGAAACTTTCGGTTGAGTTTCTTTCGCATTCGTATGTGAGAATCCGCAAATGCGACCCCTGGGTCTCGTCCCCGTTCTTTGGGCGTCTGAAGCGTCGGAAGGGATTCCGTCGCTCCATTTGCTTGGAGTTGGTTGATAATTCATATCAGGTGTCCCTACGTCTATTCTAGATGCAAAGGGGTTCGTTCAGAGTCGCCAGTACGTTTTACGAGAAAACGAACAAAAAGGGTTGTGTAAGGGGAAAGGATACAGATAAGCCTTTCTTTACACATTTGTCTGCGAAACCAGGATTCTATAGGGTTCGAGAACTATATTACGGTTTGGGAAGGTGTTAAGCACCCATTCCGCTCTTTCGGTCTCTAGTGGTCTTTATATGTTTATTCTATGTTGAAAAACTTGGATGCTTTTACTGACAGTCTACTACTTTTCAAATGAAAACCCTGATTTCTGAGGGAAGACGGGAAAGGGATGAAAACCTTTGTGTTCCGAGATCCGATATTTTTATTATTGAAAGATGTAAATACAAATGACAAAAACTTGGCAATAAGTTTATTCAAATAAAACGTGGACTATTTATCAGGGTCTTTTGTTTTGAAGACGGTAGATTATTTATAACTTGGCAATAAGTTTATTCAAATAAAACGTGGACAAAACAACAGAAATAAAACAAGTACACAGATAGTCCTGTTTTTCGAGCGTGTTAGGAATCTAGCCCAACCATGTTGCCACTTCGCTTACCAGGACGGGGATCGACCTACCCGGTCAGGTCGCGGGGTGCGGGGCAGCGCCCCGTTAGAAAAAATCGAATTCTAAAAGTTTACAATAAAACTAATATGCAAATATCTTATTTAATTACTAGAAGAAACTTTATTTACCTTCCCGACGAGAATAATAATAAGAAAGAGAATATAATACGGCAGAGAGATCTCCGGCGATAACAATCTTCTCCTTCTTCAGATATTTCCGAGAATTCGATTCCAGAGACGGGACACGTCGAGTGTCGGGAATAGATCCGATAATTCTTCAGAGATAAGATGATAATATAAAATGCTTGATAATAAAATTAGACTAAAGCTCCAGATTTTCCAGATTCAAGTTGTTGCCCCTTTCCCTTGGGGGTGTTGGCCTATTTATACTGCCCGGGGGGGATTGTCGCGCGACATTTCCAAAGAAAAGACAAGTGTCGCGCGACATATCTGATTGTCGCGCGACATTCCTAATTCACTGTAATCGTTTATCGCGCGACATACCTGTATGTCGCGCGACAAGCGGCTGAAGTGATGGGTACTGACACTGTGAAGTGTCAGAAAGTGGTTGGTCGGGTGCAGAGAGGGATTGTCGCGCGATATAGTGGGATTGTCGAGCGACATATCAGTGATTGTCGCGCGACAATATGATATGTCTGCGACAATCCTACATAAAAATAGGTTTGTCGCGCAACAAACCCCCTCGGGGTAGTTTCGGGTGCTCGGGTGGGTCCCGGACTCTAAAACAGTAGTTCTCGTAGGTCGTTAGGATTCTTGCGGGGGTCACGGATTGGGGTGTCTATAGACCCTCTCGACTCAAGCTCCTTGCTTGCAAGGAATTGAGGCGACTGGAAGAGACCATGATCCATGGCTCCCGCATGAACTCTAAAGAAGTGTTTATGCAAAAAAGTGCTCGTGAATGCCTCCGGAGAGGGCTTCGTGTTTGGTTTTGCCTCTGGAGAGGGCTTTTGTTACCTCATTGCCTCTTTCGAGGGCTTTGACTTGCTCCACTTGCCTCAGATGGGAGGACAACCATTGATCTTTTTTGCGCCTCAGGTGGGAGGACTACCATTGCGCCTCAGATGGGAGGACTACCGTTGTGCCTCTCTGGGAGGGCTTCGCCTCAGGTGGGAGGACTACCGTTGTGCCTCTCTGGGAGGGCTTCGCCTCAGGTGGGAGGACTACCGTGTGCCTCTCTGGGAGGGCTTCGCCTCAGGTGGGAGGACTACCGTGTGCCTCTCTGGGAGGGCTTTACCTCAGGTGGGAGGACTACCGTTGTGCCTCAGATGGGAGGACTACCGTTTTGCCTCTCTGGGAGGGCTTCACCTCAGGTGGGAGGATTACCGTTGTGCCTCAGATGGGAGGACTACCGTTGTGCCTCTCTGGGAGGGCTTCACCTCAGGTGGGAGGACTACCGTTGTGCCTCTCTGGGAGAGCTTCGCCTCAGGTGGGAGGACTACCGTTGTGCCTCTCTGGGAGGGCTTCGCCTCAGGTGGGAGGACTACCGTTTGTGCCTCTCTGGGAGGGCTTCGCCTCAGGTGGGAGGACTACCGTGTGTGCCTCTCTGGGAGGGCTTCCGTTGTGCCTCTCTGGGAGGGCTTCGCCTCAGGTGGGAGGACTACTTGTGCCTCTCTGGAAGGGCTTTTTGACCTGAAAAATAAAAAAGAAAAATTGCCTCTGGAAGGGCTTTTGATGAATAACTTAACCTCTAGCGAGGGCTTTTGCTACCTCCTTGCCTCTTTTGAGGGCTTTGTGTTGTGATTCGGTGAAATTTAATTTGTCTCTCTTAGACTGCTAGAGTGCGAGAGAGAAGTTTTGCGAAAGTGAAAAGAGCTCCTCGGGGTCTAATCTGGATGTCCGCTTACCTGTATCTTTCTGAGCTTTGTTTCTCATATTTTCCTTGAGTGAAGATGCTTCTCTCAGAGGCAGTTTTCGGATTTCTTTTGCTCTCCGCAGAGTGATGGTCCGAGGTTTTCCAAACCATCTCTTCTGTATCGTGCTGAAAAGAAAATTTGTTTGAAAGTTCAATCTCTGATCTCTGTTTTCTTCTCAGTTTTCTCTTTTTGGTGGGCCCACATCGTATTCTGTTTTTCGATGCCCTTATTTCTCCCTCTTTTAGGAGAGACTTTTCCTGGCCTTCTCTGTTTTTGATCAGGAGTCTTTTCATCCCTTTGTCGTGATCAGGAGCCTTACTCACCCAAAACGAAGCCCTGAGCCGGTTTTGGCCTAGCTATCACTTTTGGTGTGGCTCTCCCTGCCACTCTGCATTTCTGTTTCTCTCGCTCGCTTTGGGCGCTTATGCGGGTTTCTTCTCTTTTTTACTCTTTCAATTTTTTCTATTCCCGTCTTATTTTGCTATTCTTCTTTTTCTCATTTGATGGTCTCGGTCCTTCTGAGAGATCAGAGACTACTTTAACCGTTCGTATTTGTTCTCGCATTTTCGGAGAGATGATTTGGAAGTTTTCCTCGAACTTTTATCCTAAGTGTGCGGTTTTTAGCCATTTCCCGAAAACTGCTTCTCGGAAGTCCTCCTGCAAGAGATAAAATGAGACAAAGGTCAAAAAATCAGGGGATTGGAGGGGTTTGTCGCGCGACACTTCGGTGTCTGGCTCTTTGTCGCGCGACAATGTGGCCATTTGTCGCACGACAAACTGCCCCACTATATAAGCTTCTTGTTGAGCTCATTCCACCTCATTCTCTCCTTTCTCTTTCTCTCTAGCTCTCTTTCTCTCTTCTTTCTCTCTTCTCTCAAGCGCGGAAGCCCTGCCGCTTTTTCGACTTTTCCGATCTCTCTCATATATTCCATATACACAGATGGATCCTGCACAGCCAGATCGATTAGAGGGTGACCAGGAGGAGGTCACTTTTACCGATGCTCAGGGCGTTCTCCGCTGCAGTCCTCATCACGATGATTGGGAGGACCTGGATTGGTATGATGATGATGGGGTAGACCGCGGTCGGGCTGTGGTCTACCGAGATGTGACCCGGGCTGCTCCAGTCCCGGACGTTCCGTGGCTCTTGATGGAGCCTGCTTCTCATGAGATTCGTCGACGATCTCTGGTATGTCTTCTTTTTGTGTATTTATCTGTTCTATTATTTCTGTCGTTTCCTGCATGTATTTTAAACAATGTTAGTATGCATGTCTGCCTAGAAATAATGCCCGATTTAGTGAACTCATACTTTTTACCTGTGATACCTCCTAGATTTTGGGAATTTACATAATGTACCCCCATGACTCTATAACTCTCATAATTACACCAAAATACCCTCAGGTTTGGAAAATTACATAATTTACCCCTATAACCCTATAACTCTCATAATTACACCAAAGTACCCTCAGGTTTGGAAAATTACATAATTTACCCCTATAACCCTATAACTCTCATAATTACACCAAAGTACCCTCAGGTTTGGAAAATTACATAATTTACCCCTATAACCCTATAACTCTCATAATTACACCAAAGTACCCTCAGGTTTGGAAAATTACATAATTTACCCTTATAACCCTACAACTCTCATAATTACACCAAAGTACCCTCACGTTTGGAAAATTATATAATTTACCCCTATAACCCTATAACTCTTATAATTACCCCAAAGTACCCTCAGGTTTGGAAAATTACATAATTTACCCCTATAACCCTATAACTCTCATAATTACACCAAAGTACCCTCAAGTTTGAAAAATTACATAATTTTACCCTTATAACCATATAACTCTTATAATTACACCAAAGTACCCTCAGGTTTGGAAAATTACATAATTTACCCTTATAACCCTATAACTCTTATAATTACACCAAAGTACCCTCAGGTTTGGAAAATTACATAATTTACCCTTATATCCCTATAACTCTCATAATTACACCAAAGTACCCTAAGGTTTGGAAAATTACATAATTTACCCTTATAACCCTATAACTCTTATAATTATACCAAAGTACCCTTAGTGTTTGGAAAATTACATAATTTACCCTTATAACCCTAGAACTCTCATAATTACACCAAAATACCCTCAGGTTTAGAAAATTACATAATTTACCCCTATAACCCTATAACTCTCATAATTACACCAAAGTACCCTCAGGTTTGAAAAATTACCTAATTTACCCTTATAACCCTATAACTCTTATAATTACACCAAAGTACCCTCAGGTTTGAAAAATTACATAATTTACCCTTATAACCCTATAACTCTTATAATTACACCAAAATACCCTCAGGTTTGGAAAATTACATAATTTACCCTTATAACCCTATAACTCTCATAATTACACCAAAGTACCATCCTAATCCTGTACTCGTTCCTTTTGTCCACAGTGAGTTGGCCGTGGTTGGGGTTCCCCCAACACCATCTCTTTAGAGTGGCGACAGGCACCGGCCCCTGTCCAGGAGTTGCTTCTTGCGACTCCTTTTGGTCCCCTCTTTGATGCCCTTCCGGAGCGAGTGTCTAGGGCAGCTGTGTTGGTGTTAGCTCTTGCTTACCACTGGTGGGACACCACCCATACCTTTCACTGGAGCTGGGGGGAGATGACGATGACCCCTCTCGATCTATTTGTTTTGACCGGGATTCCTTCAGGGGGGGTCCCTATTCAGATTGACGTTCCCTTGCGTCTGACGGCAGAGGGCATCGTTTGTGCTTTAGGATGGTTTCCGGAGCGACGGAGTTCCGGTGACACAATCCCTCGGGCGATTTTAGTCACGCGTCTGGCGACAGAGAGAGCCAGATTGGTTGCTTCGGGGGTGCTGATGACCCGTCATGAGGCGCGCCAGTACGCTCGCGTCCTTCTTCTACTGACACTCCATGATCTGTTTGAGGCCCGTGGGGGAGACACAGCCCATCTCTGGTGGCTGCCTTATCTCCGGGATTTCAGCATCATGTTCGACTACGATTGGGGCGGTTTT
Organism: Lonicera japonica; assembly: GCA_021464415.1. NCBI lineage: Eukaryota > Viridiplantae > Streptophyta > Magnoliopsida > Dipsacales > Caprifoliaceae > Lonicera > Lonicera japonica. The sequence goes on along the minus strand of JAKCWG010000778.1, from coordinate 203,811 downwards.
ATTCTTGCCGTCCTCTACGATGCTATGGACCAGGTTTCTCGTCATTTAGCCCTGAACCTCAAGGGCTTCTCATTGCTGTGGGAGGTACATACTCTTGTTCTCTTATTCTTGTTTTAGTCCTTTTCCTTTTATTTATCTGTTGTTGCTGATATATTTTATGTCTCTTCTTCAGAGTTGGTTCGTGGCGTATACCCGTTTGGGTCGTGCCCAGGTGGATCTCCTCGTCGAGAACGAGGATCAGTTCCCTTTTCTCTGTCGATTTATCGCGGGGAACTACAGGGCCCCCTATGTATACCGGACTCGAGAGACCGGTGCTGCTGCCGTTCACGACCTGCTGGAGGAGCAGGTAAATATTTTAGTATTCTTGCTTTTCATTAGTCCGATAGAATATATATATATATAAATTACCGAAAAAAATAAAAACTTGTTCTTTTTTCAGATTGAGTGGGCCCCTTGGGGTGATCTGGGTCTCCATTATGGGTATGGCGGTGCTCTGACCACCTCGAGGACCAGGCGGCTTATCCGGGATAAGTACGGTCTTCTCTTCTACTTGGGCGAGAGGGTCATTCGCCAGCACACGCCATCCCAGTGGCCTCGTGTCCCATTATTCCCCCATGTTCTGATGAGGCGGACGGGAGAGATCGATTCGGTGACGGTGCAGGCCTTGGTCGACGGACTCGGCTTTCAGACGTTCATCAAGGAGGGAGATTACGCTACTTTTGCTGCCCGTTACCTGATGAGGGAGCCGAAGGGGACTCGGGGACGGGTCTTCTATGAGAGGTACCGGGCATTGGGAGGTGATCCCCATTACATACGGGGACAGACCCATTTAGCTAGGGCAGTTCCGGGTCACTTGCCACCTGTCCCCGATCAGAGGGACAACATTCCGGACTCCGAGGACGAGGACCCCGAAGGAGAGAGGGATGTTCCTGCTGCGGCCGAGGGCGGTGGTCGGCCAGAGGGCGAGGGAGGTGATGCGACATCAGTTCCGGAGCCGTCACCTCAGGCGACACTTGTGGGGGAGCAGCGTGCTGAGGGTTTCGAGTTTCCCACCGGCCCTTCTGTGTCTCCGGGGGTCCTTTTTACTGCTGCTGAGACTGCCGAGGGGAGAGCAGGATTTTTTGAGAGGTCCTGGGAGCCTGCGGACCTTGGGGCAGATTACGATCAGTTTGGGCGGACTCCTCCTGCGGCGGCGACTACTCCTTCTGGCGGGGTGCCTCATTTGACGGCGATGGTGGACCCTCCCGGGGTCCGTACATACGCTACGTTGACTCCTCTCCCGACGACTGTCATGGGGCCTCCCGCCCGATCTCCAGGTTTCGGGGGTTCTTCATCTCGGCCTCCCCTGTTCCCGATTCGTGAGGAGGGCGGGTCCACTTCTGCTGGTGTTCCGGCGGGGTCGTCTATTCCGTGGGTAGATCTACCCCCACTCCCCAGGGACATCTCTTATGTTGGCGCTGGATTACGTCGATATCCCGTCCCGGAGTATCCTCTTCCCGAGGATACTTTTGACTATTTGGGTGGTCGCCCTGGTGACGAGGTACCTTCTTTTACCTTTTCCTGATACCCTTATGTCTATCTCTATCTATTTTGACTGTGCTAATTCTCTTTATGTCTTTTTTACAGAGAGTGAGCGTACGGGTGGCAGATCTTCGGGCTTGGCACGCCCAGTACCTTTACAGCTGGAACCTGCTCCAGTATGTCGGTCGAGACCCTCCAGCCTATATGCGTGACTACCAGAGGGCTATTGACGTCTCCCTACGGCCGGACGACCCCCTGACTTCCTCTCACGCCCGGACGGATTCTCGGAGGAGCAGTAGTCGGACTTCCAGGCGTTCCCGATCGTCGGTGATTCGTCCTACGGCACCGGTTCAGTCCACGGGGCCTTCTCAGGCGGTGGTTCCCCCGGTTCCTGGCATCCCAGTTGTTGGCCTTACTCCTGAGGAGGGCTCGGGTGACAGTGGGAGCGTGTCAAAGCGCGCCCGAGTAGATTAGTTTCTTTTCTGCATTTTTGTTAGTTCTGACAGATATGTATTTATTTTTAGATATGTTTAGACGGATATTTGGTCTTTTAAAAACTGTTCTTTTATTGGATTTATAAAATATCTTTATCTGTGTTTGATTGTTCTCTTATTCTCTGTCTGTGAAAAGATATATATATATATATAAGAGTCGGTGATTTTTAGAAGCCATACCTTGTAGTGTAGTGGTACTTATGTTTCCTGTAAAAAGAACAAGGTGAGAACAAGAAAGTGTCCAAAAAATGATTCTTTTGGCAAAAATGACTGCTATGCATAAGAAAAACAAGAACAGGGTGCCCCTAGAGGGGTTTGTCGCGCGACAATCCCTCCTGGAGATGGGTTTGTCGCGTGACAAACAGGCACAGGTCCCCTTTTTTGCTATAAATACACCCATCTTCCTTCCTTCATCCCCACACCTTTCAAAAATGTCTTCTTATCGCTCAAAATCTGATTTTTCTTATGTCAATGCTCGAGATGCTTTGCTATCTTCCGAAAATGGTCTGAACTTTGGTGCCTTTAGTCCTTTAGCGGGTTGGTGCCATCGTCCCATCGATTTTTCCTTTCTGTTGGGTGCCTTGTATTTCTGGAGTCCTGCGGACCATCTCTTCCGCTTTGGACTAGATGAGCTCTGCCCGACCTATGAGGAGTTCTCCTGGCTGTTACGTTCTGACGTTCGTCTCCCAATGGTAGTTCCTATAGAAGAAGTCGGTCCCCGCGACATGCTAATTGCTCTGTTAGCTATTCCCCAAGCGGCCTGTGATGGTTTCATTGCCGACGGACTTCTTGACCTCCATAAAATGGTGAGGTTCTTTCATCGTTATGAAGATAGGGCATCTTACGAAGTGGGGTGTACTGCAGCGGCCCTGATTTGCCTGGTTTCTGATATGTTGCTGGTGACGGATTCTTCCCGTGTTGATCCGACTATCCTGAGTCTGATTTACCAGGCTAGAAATGAAGAGTCTTTAGTGCCGATCATTCTTGCAGAGACCCTGAATGGTCTTTATGATGTTCAAAGGGGGGCCTCGCCCTTTTTTCGGGGGAGTCCGCGTTTGCTATACATGTTGCTGCTGGAGCGCTTTCGATTGGCGGGTTTTAACGGAGTTCGGCTCGACAATTCGACTCATTTCTTCCATCGGCCTCTCCTTGGTGCTTTGACCATGTCTTCCTCTGATTGGACGGTGTGGTTTTCGGAGAACTTTCGGGCTATTCGATGGAACATTCCTTGGTGGAAGCTGAGGGAGATGGTGCTTAGTACCGGTGGTCAGAACTACATTCGGCTTCGCGGGCTCTGGTTTACTTCCTTTTATCTCCCGAACGTCTTCTTCGACAATTTAACGTTCCTCGAGAGGTCCCCCTTGGTCTGAACAACTTTTCTTCTGAGTCTAAATTTGTGACCCCGCATGTTTCTTTATCGGTAGAGAGGATGTGGCGTGCCCGGCTGACTCGTCAATTCAACTATGCCCGTTTTGGTATTACCCGGCCCCTCCGGGCTGACATTATCCGCTCTTGTTGGCAATCCCTGGAAGAAGAACTGATGGACGGCCCCTTTCAAATGGAGTGGTTCCGGTTCATGGATACGGAGGCTACTGATGATAATATTGTCTTTGCATATCAGATTTTGGACGAGGCTCGGATCGATTTGGCTACTGAAGACCCAGTGTGGCCAACCACTAGGAATTAGTCTCTTTTGTATTGTTGTATCTCCTTTGTAACCTTCGGTGTTCTGAACCACTGCTTTAAATAATATGAAGGACTGCTTTATGGGAAATAAATTTCATTACAAAGTTTAAACCGGACCTGAAGTCACTTCTCAGGTTGCCTACGTTCCCCTTTTTAATTTTTACAAAGAACAAAAGTTTTGAGTTGGGGCTCAGGTTTACGTAGTTCTTATATTTCATTTTACTCCTATTGATAATACTTCTTCAGTCGATCCATGTTGACCGGAGAATGTAGTAACTGTCCATCTAAATCAGCGAGTATAGCGGCACCCCCTGTATCGATTTCTTTGACGATATACGGCCCTGTCCACTTCTGCCCGAACTTACCCCTCGGATCCCTGGCTGGTTCTCGAATTTCTTTTAGTACGATGTCATTCTCATTGATGCCCCGAGTTTTTACCTTCTAGTTAAAGGCTCGAGCGATTCTCTTCTGATACCCCTGATGGTGGTATGCGGCTTTCAATCTCTTTTCATCTAGTAGGGCTAGCTCGTTATAACGTGCCTGGACCCACTCCAGTTCATTGACTTGATTTTCTAGCATTACCCTGAGGGAGGGGACCTCTAACTCAACAGGGAGGACTGCTTCCATCCCGTATGTAAGAGAGAACGGGGTTGCCCCAGTGGAAACCCTCTCCGTGGTGCGGTATCCCCACAATGCATATGGTAGTTTCTCCGGCCAGTCTCGACAGGTGTCGGTCATCTTGCTTAGGATATTCTTCAGATTTTTGTTGGCGGCTTCAACTGCCCCGTTGGTTTGTGGCCTGTATGGCGAAGACCTGTGTCTGGTAATACTGTATTCTTCCATGACGGTGTTAGCTTCTCCTTCGAAGTGGGTGCCATTATCTGAGATGATCTCGTGTGGGACCCCATATCGGCAAACAATATTCCTTTTGATGAATCGGGCTACTTTCTTGGCATCCAGGGTCTGGTAAGACTCGGCTTCTACCCATTTGGTGAAGTAGTTGATGGCCACTAGTATGAATTCATGGCCGTTGCTGGCTTTGGGCGAGATCTTCCCAATGACGTCGATTCCCCAGGTTGCAAAAGGCCAGGGAGCAGTCATGGTGTACAACTCTTTTGGAGGAAGCTTCTGGGATTTAGCATAAATTTGGCACTTGTGACAACGGCGTACGTGGTTAGCGCAGTCGGTTTGCAGGGTAGACCAGAAATAACCTTGTCTGATAATTTTGCGGGCAAGTGTATGTCCGCTCATATGAAGTCCGCAATCGCCCCCATGTATCTGATCCATCATTCTGACTGATTCTTCTTCGGTGAGGCATTGAAGATGAGTCCCGTCGTAGTTCCTTTTATACAATCTTCCGGCACAAAGTATGAACCCTGATACTAATCTTCTGAGCGTGACCCGTGTTTTCTTGTCTGTTTTTCAGGATACCGATGGTTCTTCAGCAGGTTCCAGATATCGTAAAACCAAGTAGTTGAATCCCCTTCCCCTTCATTCTCTACCTCCAAGGCCGTGCAGTGTGCTGGCTCTGATTTCTTTTGTACCGTAAGAGTTATTTCTTTCATTCCTTCCGGGATATCGATCATGGATGCTAGGGTTGCCAGTGCGTCAGCAAAACTGTTCTGAGACCTGGGGAGATAGTAAATCTCCGCATGCTTGAACTTTCCCGCGATATCTTCCAGTCGGGCGAGGTAAGGGACTAATTTCTCATCTCTGATCTTCCATTCTTTCAGAACCTGGTGGACCACTAGTGCTGAATCTCCGTATACCTGTATCCTCTTTATACCCCTTTGAAGAGTGATCTCTAACCCGAGTATGCAGGCTTCATATTCAGCCATGTTGTTGGTGCAGAAGAAGTCCAGACGATATGATACCGGGCAGTGAGTTTGGTCTGGAGAGACTAACAGGATTCCTATCCCGTTTCCATTCCGATTGGCGGCCCCGTCAAAGTACAACTTCCAGTCTTCATCGATCTCGACATTCATGATGGTTTCGTCTGGGAACTCGGCTTCTTCTAGCATGTCTCCCATTATTGGATTGTGGGCCAGGTAATCAGCTATGATCTTGCCTTTGACTGCCTTCTGGGTCATGTAGGTGATGTCGAATTCGGAGAGTATAAATAGCCATTTTGTCATTCGGTTCGAGAGAGCCGGTTTCTCGAAGAGGTATTTCAACGGATCAATCCGTGATGCCAGGATGACTGAGAAAACTAGCATGTAGTGCCGTAGTTTTTGTGTTACCCAAACAAGGGCGGTGCATGATTTCTCCAATGGTGTGTAGTTCATCTCAAATGGGGACAGTTTCTTGCTGAGGAAATAGATGGCCTGCTCTTTCCGGATATCAGTCAGGTGTTGGGCTAGCATTACTCCCGCGGCTGAATCAGTGACGATTAGGTACAAAATTAATGGTAGTCCGATTTGTGGTGGGGCTAATACTGGGGGGTTGGAGAGATATTCTTTGATTCTATCAAAAGCTTCCTGGCACTGACCGTCCCACTCTCCCGGCGAAGATTTCCTCAGGAGTTTGAAGATGGGCTCGCAAGTCTGAGTGAGTTGAGAGATGAACCTACTGATGTACTGCAGATTACCCAAAAATCCCCGGACTTCTTTCTCAGTACGAGGTTTAGGAATTTCTTGGATAGCTTGAACCTTGGCAGGGTCTACCTCGATTCCTCTCTTACTGACAACATAACCTAGGAGTTTTCCCTTGGTCACCCCGAACACACATTTTTTAGGATTTAGTCTCATCTAGTACTGGCGGAGCCGGTCGAAGAAGGTTCGCAGGGCTGGTATGTGACCTTCCCTCTCCTTTGATTTGATTATCATGTCGTCCACATACACTTCTACTTCTTTGTGGATCATATCGTGGAAAATAGCGGTAGCTGCCCTCTGATACGTTGCCCCGGCGTTCTTCAGCCCAAATGGCATAACGGTGTAGCAGTATGTTCCCCATGGTGTGATGAATGCTGTTTTCTCCTGGTGATCCAGATGCATCTTGATCTGATTATACCTGGCGAAACCATCTAGAAAGGATTTCAGAGCATGGTTGGCGGTATTATCCACTATCAAATCGATGTTGGGCAACGGAAAATCGTCTTTCGGGCAAGCTTTGTTAAGATCCCGGTAATCCACACACATGCGGACCTTCCCATTTGCCTTTGGAACAGGCACGATGTTGGCTAACCATGAAGGGTAATCGATCACCCACAAAAACCTTACACTCAGTTGTTTAATCATTTCTTCTTTTACTTTCAGGGACCATTCTGGCGTAAGTTTTCTCAACTTTTGCTTAACGGGTCTGAACTCCGGCTTGGTGTGTATCTCGTGCATGACTATTTGACTGTTCAAACCTGGCATATCCGCATAAGACCAGGCGAAGACATTCACGTACTTTTTCAAAGTTTGTGTGAATTCCTCTCTTTCTGTCTCACTTAGGCTTGCCCCAATGCGGACCTCTTTTCTTTCCTCTTCTGTCCCGAGGTTAATTTCAAGAGTGTCTCCTTCTTCGCTCTGTATACGATGTTCCTCCCATTCAGGGTGCTCGTTCAGTCTTTCTAACTCCTTATAAGCTATTACAGAATTACAAATAACAGGATAACGCAAAACAGAGTTTTCTTCATTGATAATAGTGTTTACAGGTACAAGTTTAAAAAGTAAATCTAGGAGTGGCTCTTTCCTAGCCTTACTCTCACTCTCATCTCTCACCCTTACAATTTCACTTTTTTCCCCTTCTCTTTGGTAGTCTGGATCAGCGCATATCAGGTGCACGAGGTCATCCCTTGGCTCATCATCCCCTAGAGCCATGATGTCGAAGAGATCTCCGATCATTTCTTCCTCCTCATCCTTCTTGTCTTCATTTCCTTCTTTCAACCCGATTGTTAATTTGGTGGAGAAACTGTGTTCGATGCTTTCTTTGACATATAGGTCCTCTTCATAGAAGATTTCCCATCCCGGTAGGTTCTCTCCGTCACTGTTTCTCCAAGGTTCCTGAAAACCGCAAAAGGGGAAGTCCTCTCATTCTTTGACGAAAAAACCGTTCAAGGAGCTGAAACTCGGATACTAATGCCCTCGGCCCCTTTTTGGCTGATCGTCTTCTTCAGTGTGTTGGTACCCGAAACCTTCCCTTTTGTACCTTGTTACTGGTTCCAAAGCTTGAAGTAGTCCTGATTGTCCCATTCCCAGGCCGGCTCCAGGCAAGTATTTCATCATTCTCAGCATATTTGTAATCTTGGTGCTGAGACCGGGGATATTGTCAGGGGGAAGATATTCGATTATCTGAGTGCTGAGAGTTTGTACTTGAGGCTCGTAAGAAAAGCCTCCTAACTGTATGCTCTGGCTCCCGATTCCCAAAACAGGTAACTCCATATCCGCCAAGGTCCTTTCAGGATCTCCTTGGATGGTAATTATGTTCCCTTCAAACGGTATCTTGATCTTTTGGTGCAAGGAGGAGGGGAGTGCTCCTATGTCGTGTAGCCACGCTCTTCCCAGCAGGAGGTTAAAACTGGAGGGAATGTCTATGATTTGGAAGTCGGCCGAAAAGTTTCCGGGACCAACCATGAGATCGAGCTTCAGAGAACCCAGAACGGCCCTTCTGGTATTGTCGTAGGCCCTGACAGTCACAGTTGATGGGGAGAGTTCTGAGTCCAAAATGCCTAGACATCTGGCTGTCTTTAGGGGGCAGACGTTTATGGTTGATCCGTTGTCGATAAGGACTTGTGGTAGAATTTTTCCTCGGGTTCGGACGGTGATATGGAGAGCCAGGCTGTGTTTCCTCCCTAATGGAGACAGATCTTCATCTGAAAATGACAGACTTCTTTGGACTGTAAGTGACCCAATCATATTTGGCAGTTGTTCGGGTGTGGAGTCTGGTGATATCACGGCCTCGTCCAGAAGTTTGATGAAAGCGGTCCTGTGGGGTTTGGAGGCAACCAAGAGGCCCCAAATGGTGATGTGTGCCTGGGTTTTCTTCAACTGTTCCAATACTCGATCTTTTCCTACTTCCTTAGGAGGTGGTGTTTTCTCGGTATCCATTAGCGGTGGCTGATATACCCTTCCTGAACAAGTAATTTGCTGTATCCAAAGGGATGCTGGGTCTGATCCCTCTGAGACTTCCGGTGATTCTGACTCTGTCGACCAACTAAAGGCTTTAGGGGAGGTTTCTATCATACAAATTATCTCATTGGGAAGGCCTCGGGGCTTCCATGGTTGTTTCTTCTTGTCCTGGGTCCATCCTATCCCAGCTTTTCCGGGATTGGTCTTGATTATGAGTGGTTGCGAGATCCCCTGATTTGTTTTTCCTAAACCCTGCCCGGGTAGGAAGTTTATTTTGGCCATCCATTGGTCGATTATCGGATTGAGACCTGGGGTAACTTGAGCCTTTGCTGGCAGTACAATGGGTGCCCTGTAGGCTGGGTCATCTCGAATGAGCCCCACGGGATCGAAGCCTTCTTCATCAGTGGTCAAAGCATTAATCCCTGCAGGTGGAGCATGGTTAGGAAGTGGATTGTTGGTAACATTGGGCCCGCCGGGTGCGGGGATGGTTCTGGCTTCGATGAGGTCTTGAATACGATGGCGAAGGGCCAAACAACGCTCCGTATCATGGCCTACAGCTTGATGATACGCATAATTCTCATTCATTCTCCAGGTGTTGGGAATAGGGTTTGGCGGGGGGCGCGGGTTGAGTGGAGTGATTAGTCCGGCCTTTCGAAGCAGCTCCAGACTTTTTACCAGGGTAGTGGGAAGGGTGCAGAAGTTTCTCCTTTTTTTGTCCTCGGTGTTTGAAGGGCCTCCTTGTGCGGGCCAACTCATCGGAGGTGGCTGTTGTGGTTGTTGAAAGGTTTTCTGTTGATAGGGGTATGAGTTTATTTGATTCACGACTGTAGTGGCTGTCTTTCTCCCGGTGTATGCGGCTTTCTTGGTATTGGCTTCAGCTTTCTTGGCCAGTTCTTCCTCTACTTGTGACCCCATACTCAACAGGGCCCTGAAGTGTGGGAATACATGCTTTCCCATGCAACTCAGTACGGCTGGAGTGAAGTTCTTCTGAATGATTTCCAGCTGTTCTTCTTCATCGGGTCGTTTGGACATTTGGGAGGCCATTTCCCTCCAGCGGGTGACAAAGTCGCTGAAGCTTTCTTTCTCGCCCTGTTTGGCCATTTTCAGGTGTTTACGGGTAATTTCCAAATTCTCGTTGGACCCGTATTTGGTCATAAATTCCTTGACGATATCTCCCCAAGTCTGCGTGTGATGCCTTTCTAGACCAAAAAACCATCTCAGGGCGGCCCCCGTGAGAGTCATGTGAAAGGCCTGTGCTAATTCCGGCTCTCCACAACCAGACACTTGCATGGATCTGATGTAGGACTGTAGATGGGTTTTAGGGGGCGTGGTTCCAGTGAACTTGGTGATGGAAGGGAGTTTGAATCCCTGGGGCAATCTTGCGTCCGGGTAGAGGGAGAAGGCATTCATATCTGTGATCTTGTCTGCTCCTTTTATTAGGGACACCCCCTTCTGTAGGACCCTCATCTGCTCTTTCAGCTTCTTCATTTCCTCACTCTCTCTTGACACCTCGTCGGGCTGTTCCCGTGCTATTACCGATTCTGCATATACTGCCCGAAGTCGGTTGATGTCTGGGTATTCATTAGGGAGGGCTGCTGGGGCCGGTGGTGGAATGGGTCTCGCGGGAACTTGTGGCCATGGTTGGTATTGGGGGTCAAAGCCGGGTTGTACTTGGGGTTGCGGCCAAACTATGGGTGGCTCTTGTTGTTGGTAAGTGGGGCCTGAATCCGGGGCCCATTGGTTCTGATTGTTGGGGTCGGTTTGAACGGGACCAGCTACGATAGGGCCTGTTTGAGGTGGATTGGTTCCTTGAACTGGGGGAAGTACTTGTGAAAACTGTCCTTGGTTCGGATCTCGATTCGGTGGTAGTCGATATAACCCCGGTGGTGCAGTTCGTTCGGCTGATAATTCTTCTATTCGGATCCGGGTACCCTGTTGCTCGTTCGTGAGGTTAGCCAGATCCCTGCTGACGATCATGAGTAAACGGTGCATTTCGGCTAGGGTTGGCTGAGCTGATGATGCCTCGGCTAGGCTCTAATCTTTCTCTCGATTCTTACGTTCATCGGCCATTTCAGGTGTGCCTGGTCTTACTAGTCTTCCGGTGTGATCTCGACCGGCCCAACCTTCTAGTCTGTCGTCGCTTCACGACTGTAGACGAAATCACGTGGCGAAGATGAAGGAAGACTGTGATGTGACTCAATTTTTGCCAAAAGAACCATTAAAAATTGCCGAGAAGAGCCTCGGATTTTAAAAGGGTGTTGAAAGGTACGCCGTAAGGTGGTACATCCCCTACGGCTGTTTGACAAGTGTTTTAACTCGATTCGATCTTATATGCAGCGCAGGTGTACGGACGGTTAAGGCTTCAGGCTCCCTCCTTTTTGGCAAGACCTTGCGATATACCCCAGGGGAGGGTACGTGCAAGAATCTTTTGATATACTTCCCGGGTACATGAGTGTTCTCGTCACTCGATATACCTCGGGGGCGTACTTGGCCAAGGAGAGTGGAAGTAAATGCTTTCGGTTTATGTTGGCCCAAGCAAGCCAACTCCCTACTCACTTATAATACTTCCGAGGGTTTGGGGTAAATTCGCACTCGTAGAACCAATGCATGATTTGTGATAGTGCGTGCGAAAAAGGTTGGGTTTACAAATATCATTATCTTGATTACGTATTTTTGAAAAATCCCCTTTTTCAGAAAAATGTTTCTTCTCAATCAATTAACATAAGTAGGGAAAGCAGAAAAAGAAAGTATTCAATAGATAAACAAAAGTCCACATATAAGAGTCTAGTTTTCTAGTGTCCCCAGCAGAGTCGCCACTGTGAGAATCCGCAAATGCGACCCCCGGGTCTCATCCCCGTTCGCTGGGCGTCTGAAGCGTCGGAAGGGATTACGTCGCTCCATTTGCTTGGAGTTGGTTGATAATTCATATCGGGTGTCCCTACGTCTATTCTAGATGCAAAGGGGTTCGTTCAGAGTCGCCAGTACGTTTTACGAGAAAACGGACAAAAAGGGTTGTGTAAGGGGAAAGGCTACAGATAAGCCTTTATTTACACATTTTTCTGCGAAACCAGGATTCTATAGGGTTCGGGAACTATATTACGGTTTGGGAAGGTGTTAAGCACCCATTCCGCCCTTTCGGTCTCTAGTGGTCTTTATATGTTTATTCTATGTTGAAAAACTTGGATGCTTTTACTGACAGTCTACTACTTTTCAAATGAAAACCCTGATTTCTGGGGGAAGACGGGAAAGGGATGAAAACCTTTGTGTTCCGAGATCCGATGTTTTTATTATTGAAAGATGTAAATACTAATGACAAAAACCTTCTATTTTTGAAAGAGCATCCCGTATTATTTCCTCAGATAATGACGGTTTTCTCGTGTTGTGTTTACTTTTGTAAAAGTTCGGATCTATATCGGGACTAATTTAATATGGAACTAGAACTCTTTGAGGAGAGTTATGAATCACGTCACAGTCTATAAAGAAGACAGGATATGTTGATTCTAATTCCTAGATAAGTCGTATCAGTCCGGGTTTTGCAAACAGAATTTTATCCGGACGATAACATGCTTACTCTTCTGGTTTTGCAACTGGTTTTATCAGGGTCTTTTGTTTTGAAGACGGTAGACTATTTATAACTTGGCAATAAGTTTATTCAAATAAAACGTGGACAAAACAACAGAAATAAAACAAGTACACAGATAGTCCTATTTTTCGAGCGTGTTAGGAATCTAGCCCAACCATGTTGCCACTTCGCTTACCAGGACGGGGATCGACCTACCCGGTCAGGTCGCGGGGTGCGGGGCAGCGCCCCGTTAGAAAAAATCGAATTCTAAAAGTTTACAATAAAACTAATATGCAAATATCTTATTTAATTACTAGAAGAAACTTTATTTACCTTCCCGACGAGAATAATAATAAGAAAGAGAATATAATACGGCAGAGAGATCTCCGGCGATAACAATCTTCTCCTTCTTCAGATATTTCCGAGAATTCGATTCCAGAGACGGGACACGTCGAGTGTCGGGAATAGATCCGATAATTCTTCAGAGATAAGATGATAATATAAAATGCTTGATAATAAAATCAGACTAAAGCTCCAGATTTTCCAGATTCAAGTTGCTGCCCCTTTCCCTTGGGGGTGTTGGCCTATTTATACTGTTCGGGGGGGATTGTCGCGCGACATTTCCAAAGAAAAGACAAGTGTCGCGCGACATATCTGATTGTCGCGCGACATTCCTAATTCACTGTACCCGTTTGTTGCGCGACATACCTGTATGTCGCGCGACAAGCGGCTGAAGTGATGGGTACTGACACTATGAAGTGTCAGAAAGTGGTTGGTCGGGTGCAGAGAGGGATTGTCGCGCGATATAGTGGGATTGACGCGCGACATATCAGTGATTGTCGCGCGACAATATGATATGTCGTGCGATAATCCTACATAAAAATAGGTTTGTCGCGCAACAAACCCCCTTGGGGTAGTTTCGGGTGCTCGGGTGGGTCCCGGACTCCAAAACAGTAGTTCTCGTAGGTCGTTAGGGTTCTTGCGGGGGGCACGGATCGGGGTGTCTACATCGTATCTCTTATATTTTTTCTTTTCAAGCTATCCGAGTCCCTTGAAGGACCTATTTAAATTTTGAAACCTGTTGTTACTCATCATATTTAGCTTAGAGTTAAATTGGTTACCTGAGCCCACATATTGGGTTTTCTTGTATCTGGGCTTGACAAGCATTCATGGCCCAAAACTTCCTTCATTTTGTCTGCTATTATTACTTTTCGGCTGGCCACATTCCTGTGCATCAGTTTTGTATCCAAATACCATGGGTGGTACGTCATTTGTTGTCCGAGGATCACCATTGGAGGGACTTGCATTGTTACAATTATCGTGTTAGTGACATTGGTATTAGGAATACTAGTAGAAATTGCAGGTTGGTCTCTGCACAGCTCGGCTCTATGACCCATTTTCCCACATTTGAAACATAAATGATGAATACATTCATAAATTGCATTATATTTTTTTTCCAGCAAGTTTATATGCCAGTATCAAAGGCTTAGCCAAATCAATTTGCACACAAACTCTAGCGTATTTGCCACGGGTGGAAGTTTCCGTGTTGCAATCAACTTTTATAGGCTTCCCAAGCTTCTTAGCAATACGATACATAGGTTTTTTCCCAAAATACTCGATAGGTAGCTCAAGTAGCCTTATCCAAACCACCGTCGGCGTTTCCTTAGCTTCCAAGGGTTTGAAGTTCGGCTCCCATTCCCTAACCGTGAGATAATGGTTCAGAATGACCCATGGACCCTCAGTTAGTACATGGTGGTAATCTTCCTTGATTTTGAACTTGATAAGGTAGAAACCCTCATCAGGGTCAACGGTTTCAAACTCCCCTTGCAATTTCCATAGGATTTTGGCTCTAGTAGTGAGAGCCTTATAGCCTATGTTCTTGCCTAGAAGTTTAACAATGAGACAATCTTTCTGTCTCTTGGAGTTCATTCATCATTGTCGTTTGCATATCCACCACCGGCATCATAGGATCCTCGTCAGAGGGGTTGAAATTTAGATCAATGTTCTGAGAATTAAGAACCCCCATGTTCTCATCCTCATCACACCAGCCATCAATTTCATCATTAAACAAAATTTCCTTTTGAATATCCTCCGACACAACATCCTTATAGGATTTGCATTTTGTGGGTAGTGGGTCATCACCCCCACTTCCCAGAGAAGGGTGTTCTTGTTCCAACATACCACAATCAGATTCCATGGCTTTCAGGGCATGAGAGTACCTCATTTCATGATTTTGGGAAGAACCCAACAAGTCCCCCTCACAAAATGGGATTTTTGAGTTTTCTTTTGATAGAACTTCAACAATATCCTCTTCCATTTGCATATATTTCGCTACTAAAAGATGCGTATTTTTTACTTTCTTATTGCTTCTCGCACGATTGTCTTCTTCTTCCGAGGAGACTCCTTGTTTTTTTTTTGGGGGTTGAATTAGAAGATATTGAAATTATTTTCAATGAGAAACAAATAATTTTACTATTGAATGTATGGTTATTCATGTTTTCGTACTCCACTTCCTCTATTCAACTTCTATTCATTACAAATACTATTTATATATTTACTCAGTGAACATCGAATACGTTGGTTTTTGTAGAAAAAATGTAATTGATTTTGAATCAAAATTCATTTTTCAATAACTTTTCATTTAATGCGAGAGTTAATTTATATGGCTAATAATATAAAAAAAATTAATTAAATGTTACTCTTTTAATAATTACCTTTTGACAATCTTAGTGATTAATAAATCTAAAACTTGACCAGCTTTAATAATTTTAATGATATTTTGATAATAATACTCTTAGAGGTTGAAATATTTCTATTATTATAAACTTACCTTCCACCAATATTTTATCTAACAAATTATAATTTTTGTTTATCTAAAACTACACATTGAAACCTATAACAATCCCAATAAATCTTATATTATTATAAATTTAGCCTCCACCAATATTATTTTGTATAGGAAATTAGAAGTTTTCGAATATAATATCACTCATTTAATAAGAGAATGAAAAGTACTTAATAAATTTCTATCTTGCTTGGCATTTTTCATCATCACAGTATTTCTCATCTATTTTTCTGATTCTCAGAAATTCCCATCAATTATTCTAATCTTGTGTACATATATAGTAAATATTTTAGAAATACTGAATATTTTAATAGAATTATAAAAAACGAGTTCTCAGCTTAAATCTAAACGCAGCTTGGATCAACTTAAATACTTTTATTTACTACTATCTTATTGATCGAAATTAGTATTGTAAATTTAACTTCCAGCAATATTTCATCTAACAAAGTAGAATATTTCTATAAAAATAATATCAAACTATCACTACCTCTGAAAGTCACTCAGGTGACGTACTCTGTAGGTCGCCTAAGTAAGCAAATACGTCGCCCAGTTCTTAGGCGATGTGGACTACGTCGCCTAAGGTACGCCGCTTAAACCATGTCACCTAAGATAATGGGCGACGTAGGCAAATACCTACGTTGCCTAAGAAATATCTAAAGTGACGTACTCATTAACAAGGTCACCCAAGTAAGTACCTTAGGAGACGTACGTAAATGTATACGTCGCCCAAGTAAGTACCTTAGGGGATGTAGATAAATGTATACGTCGCCCAAGTAAATACCTTAGGGGATGTACGTAAATATATACGTCGCCGAAGTATCTTCCTTAGGGGACGTAGGTAAATTTATACGTCGCCCAAGTAAGTAACTTAGGGGACATACGTAAATACATATATCGCCTAAGAAACTACTTTAGGAGACGTAGGTAAATTTATACGTCGCCCAAGTAACTACCTTAGGGGACATAGGTAAGTTTATACGTCGCCCAAGTAATTACCTCAGGAGACGTAGGTAAATTTATACGTCGCCCAAGTAAGTAACTTAGGGGACGTAGGTATAAATACATACGTCGCCTAAGTGTAAAAACAATTAAATAATCCATAGTCATACTGAAATCTCAAGCCTACAATTACTAAATTTTCTTTTCATGGTCAGCTTCATTCACTAATCAATTGAAAGAATATCAAAGTTTCATCAAGCTAAAGAAGGAAAACAAGATGGCCTAGTTAATGTTACTTTAGAACAAAGACAAATAATAAGGAAAAAGTTTGCCTGCCAATAAACCCAATAAGTGCAAAAGGAAAAAAGGTGATAGGGAAAGGGAAAAGAAATCAAAAGTAAAGAAATAAATTAGTTAGGAGGGGGTAGCAACAATAACAACTATTATGCAGCAGAAAAGCAAATAGCAGCAGCAATGGCAGCAGAAAAGCAACAGCAATGGCAGCAACAATAACAACTATTACGCAGCAATAAGAACAGATTATAACAATGGCAAAGCAACTGATAATAGCAGCAAAATTGAATCTGGTATAATAGATCTCAAGAATAGTAACAAGAAAGATAGTAGCAAATTTGAAGAAAAATCGATCCGAAAATCGATCTTGACTCAAAAGAACCTCCAAATTTCGAATATAAAAAACAAATAGAAAATTCCCAAATCTAATACAAACCCTAGAAATGATTTTACAAGGGAAATCTCACAAAAATCACTCTCTCAAATTAGTAGAAAAATATTCAAAGTGTATTCATTTGCAAATCTCCAATCTCTAAATTAAAACACAAGAAAAGCATAGAAGAAATTTGGTCTTCAAAGATCTAGAGAGAGAAGAGAGAAAGTTAGGGCACGGCGTGTGTGTGTTGTGTGGCTGCTAGGTTAAGAGAAAAGAGAATTATATATAGTGTGTGAAAAGAATGGAAAAATTTGAGGGAATTTCGATTTTTAGGAAAACTAAGCGCGGGAGTCACTTATTTTTGGGGATTTCAATTTTTAGGGAGAGTTTTTTTTTTGGATTTTAAGGTGTTGTTTGGTTAGATTTTTAAAATTTATTTTGGATATTTTAAAATAGTTTTTGACTCACCAATTTTAAAAATTTCATTCAAGTAAAAATAATATTTTTTTTTGTATTTTAGAAAAACTTTAAGAAATTAATAAAAAAAACAAAGATTATCTTTTTTCTAAAATTTTAAAAATGGTGTACTATATACAAATCGAATTGAAATTTGTTTTCACTATGAGTGAAGAATAAAATTACTAAAAAAGATAGTGATAAATATTTATAATCCTAAAATTTATACAATTTCTTTCTTGATTTAATAAATATTAATTTTATTAAAAAATGTTAAAAAATTAACCGATCTAATGAGTGACCCAAATTCGTTAAGCGTAAACTCATGTAAACATTCCTTTTATGTACATGTAACATGTATCTAATAAACCGATACTTCTATGTAGCCATGGTGGTTTTTAGAATGAGATAACCAATTCAGTATCATTTCATATTGAACATGTGAACCCAATAATTACCACTCGGATTTATTAAAAAACTAGCTAAACTCGTGTAAATCACCCATCAACATATACCGAATCGTGTCGTATCCAAGTCCAATTGGATTGACGATATAGCATATCAATTCAATCTGTGATCTAAAAAGATATCTGATATGAATGCCCAATCATATTCAAAAGTTGAAGTAGTAGATGAAACGGGTTGTGTCGTGTTACAAACCCTATTTGTGTACGTCACCTAAAACCCTTCTTGGCATAGTGTAGTATGTCACCTAAGAGTTTTCAGCTTTTAAAATTAAAATTAAATTTATTTTTTATTTTTTATATTTATATAAAAGAATTAATTATTTTAGTCATTTATTATTTATTTGTTAAAATGATTTTTTACTTTTTAATTTTTTTTACAGAAAAAGAATTTTCGGGTGATAAAAAATAAGAAGTAAAAGTAAACATCATATACATGTCTTCTGTTGTTTTAAGTAAATGACACAAGAAGCCCTTAAATTATAAAATAAACTATAAAAAATATAAATTTAATCGTTTCACTTGTACGTTACTCTACTATTTTGTGTTAGAAGAAGTTACTCCCTCCGTCCCAATTTAATTGTCCATTATTCTATTTTTGGATGTCCCAAAATAATTGTCCACTTTCTATATTTAGCAAGTCTTTAATTAAAGCACTTTTTATTATTTCCAATACTACCCTTTAAGTTATCACCACTTTTTTTATTGTGGGTCCCGCCACCTTTTTGTATTAGAGAAAAATTAAAGGTCATTTTTGGAAACAAGCATTTTCTTTTAGAGTAATCATTATGTCTCTTTAAATTTTAGTTTTACAAAGTTGGACAATTAAATTGGGACGGAGGGAGTACTTTTTTCTAATTGTTGTTTACAATTGTTTAAGAGGCAAAATGTCCTGAGATAGTTCAAGGGACTTTATTGTAAATTACAGCAATAACAGATTTTTTTTGGAAGGTAAAGGTCAATAGTCATATGTTTACATATATAAGTTATATATATATATATGGATGTCATGGTATATAAGTTGTTAACCCATTCTTCTGGCCATATTTGCATGACGATTAGAATCATATATATTTTCTTAAGTATGTATTCTTACATGACAATTGGAGTGACACTTTGCTACAAGGTAATGTATTTCGAAACATAAATGAACCTAAACATAAAGTTTCTTTTGGTTTTCATAGTTTGATATTATTTTTATAGAAATATTCTAATTTGTTAAAAGAAATATTGGTGGAAGTTAAATTTACAATACTAATTTCGATCAGTAAGATAGTAGTAAATAAAATTATTGAAGCTAATCCAAGCTGCTTTTAGATTTAAGCTGAGAACTCCTTTTTTATAATTCTATTAAAATATTCAATATTTCTAAAAAATTTACTATATATGTACACCGAGAATAGAATAATTGATGGGAATTTCTGAGAATCAGAAAAATAGAAGAGAAATACTGTGATGATGAAAAATGCCAAGCAAGATAGAAATTTATTAAGTACTTGTCATTCTCTTATTAAATGAGTAATATTATATTCAAAAACTTCTAATTTACCATACAAAATAATATTGGTGGAGGCTAAATTTATAATAAACAAAAAATATAATTTGTTAGATAAAATATTGGTGGAAGGTAAGTTTATAATAATAGAAATATTTCAACCGCTAAGAGTGTTATTATCAAAATATCATTAAAATTGTTAAAGCTGGTCAAGTTTTAGATTTATTAATCACTAAGATTGTCAAAAGGTAATTATTAAAAGAGTAACATTTAATTAATTTTTTTTATTATTATTAGCCATATAAATTAACTCTTGCATTAAATGAAAAGTTA
Source organism: Lonicera japonica (assembly GCA_021464415.1). Lineage (NCBI taxonomy): Eukaryota > Viridiplantae > Streptophyta > Magnoliopsida > Dipsacales > Caprifoliaceae > Lonicera > Lonicera japonica. The sequence goes on along the minus strand of JAKCWG010000778.1, from coordinate 184,295 downwards.
TTGAAAAATGAATTTTGATTCAAAATCAATTACATTTTTTCTATAAAAACCAACGTGTTCGATGTTCACTGAGTAAATATATAAATAGTATTTGTAATGAATAGAAGTTGAGTAGAGGAAGTGGAGTACGAAAACATGAATAACCATACATTCAATAGTAAAATTATTTGTTTCTCATTGAAAATAATTTCAATATCTTCTAATTCAACCCAAAAAGAAAAACAAGGAGTCTCCTCGGAAGAAGAAGACAATCGTGCGAGAAGCAATAAGAAAGTAAAAAAAAACGCATCTTTTAGTAGCGAAATCTATGCAAATGGAAGAGGATATTGTTGAAGTTCTATCAAAAGAAAACTCAGAAATCCCTTTTTGTGAGGGGGACTCGTTGGGTTCTTCCCAAAATCATGAAATGAGGTTCTCTCATGCCCTGAAAGCCATGGAATCTGATTGTGGTATGTTGGAACAAGAACACCCTTCTTTGGGAAGTGGGGGTGATGACCCACTACCCACAAACTCCGACACAACATCCTTAAAGGATTTTCATTTTGTGGGTAGTGGGTCATCACCCCCACTTCCCACAAAATGAAAATCCTTTAAGGATGTTGTGTCGGAGGATATTCAAAAGGAAATTTTGTTTAATGATGAAATTGATGGCTGGTGTGATGAGGATGAGAACATGGGGTTCTTAATTCTCAGAACATTGATCTAAATTTCAACCCCTCTGACGAGGATCCTATGATGCCGGTGGTGGATATGCAAACGGCAATGATGAATGAACCCCATGAGAAACGGAAAGATTGTCTCATTGTTAAACTTCTAGGCAAGAACATAGGCTATAAGGCTCTCACTACTAGAGCCAAAATCCTATGGAAATTGCAAGGGGAGTTTGAAACCGTTGACCCTGATGAGGGTTTCTACCTTATCAAGTTCAAAATCAAGGAAGATTACCACCATGTACAAACTGAGGGTCCATGGGTCATTCTGAACCATTATCTCACGGTTAGGGAATGGGAGCCGAACTTCAAACCCTTGGAAGCTAAGGAAACGCCGACAGTGGTTTGGATAAGGCTACTTGAGCTACCTATCGAGTATTTTGGGAAAAAACCTATGCATCGTATTGCTAAGAAGCTTGGGAAGCCTATAAAAGTTGATTGCAGCACGGGAACTTCCACCCGTGGCAAATATGCTAGAGTTTGTGTGCAAATTGATTTGGCTAAGCCTTTGATACCGGCATATAAACTTGCTGGAAAAAAATATAATGCGGTTTATGAATGTATTCATCATTTATGTTTCAAATGTGGGAAAATCGGTCATAGAGCCGAGCTGTGCAGAGCCAACCTGCAATTTCTACTAGTATTCCTAATGCCAATGTCACTAGCACGACAATTGTAACAATGCAAGTCCCTCCAATGGTGATCCTCGAACAACAAATGACGTACCACCCATGGTATTTGGATACAAAACTGATGCACAGGAATGTGGCCAGCCGAAAAGTAATAATAGCAGACAAGATGAAGAAAGTTTTGGGCCATGGAAGCTTGTCAAGCCCAGATACAAGAAAACCCAATATGTGGGCTCAGGTAACCAATCTAACTCTAAGCTAAATATGATGAGTAACAACATGTTTCAATATTTAAATAGGTCCTTCTAGGGACTCGGATAGCTTGAAAAGAAAAAATAGAAGAGATACGAATGCGAAAGAAACTCAACCGAAAGTTTCAAATATGTTAGCTTCTAAGCCTAGTTCCCAAAAACCAACTACTAAAGCTTCAAAAAGCCTGTCTAAACCTACTATAAAAAAACAAAACATATGGCCTCAAAGCCTACAATAGCTCTGCCAACTACACTGGCAAGAAAAATAATTGGAATTTAATGCTTAGAGGTGTGAGATATATATATATAGAGAGAGAGGGGTGGGACTAATAGCTAGGTAGGAAAAGGTTATGTGTGATTTGTGAATTTTATGCTTAATTTATGTGTTTGACATGTTGGATTAGAGGTTCAAATATAATTTTTATAATTTCAATCAGATCGAATAAAACAATTTCACCTTTTAGGTGAGAATCGTTAATCCTTTTCTTAGTCGGATAAAAAATATTAGTGGGATAAATAATTCACCTCGATATCTAGTACTAGCAAACACTAAACATCTAAACATGGGTATTATAAATTTATCAATGCACCTGTAATTGTTAGGAATAAGACTAGAGGTGTCGCATGGCTTAAGAAAAGAAAGGGAGGGTCTAATTTTCTTACTTTTTACTATAATAAAACTCGGCCACCAAACCAGCCTATCTTATTGATTCTTTCAAGTTGACACAAAAGTTTGTAAATATATTACTGGAGTACAATTTGAATGGTAAAATGTTATCTATATGCGTAGAGCACAATTTGATCCTGATTCTCCTTTTAATTTGAACACGAATCTATCATTCTATCAAGAAGTGTACATATATAAAATAAATATTTATACTTCACAACCGCGTAATCTTTAAATGGGTCCCTTCAATTTGTCGAGTTTAATTATTGAAAGCACTTAAAACAAAACTTTCCAATGACCCTAATCTTTAAATGGGTCCTGAAGGAAAAAGTGTTTACTCTCTGTCCTTGAACCATGAATGTACTTATATTATGTCAAAAACATCTCAAAAGATTTAAATATTTAATATAAAAATTGGTATATCAAATACGACCATTAAAAAAATTCTATGTGGAGGCGAGGGGGAGAAACATCTCTCAAGATTTTTTTTTCTATATTTAATATTAATTTATTTGAATGTGTAATGTGTGTGTTAATGTAATACATAATTTGAGGAGATATATTTAACACTAAGATAGCCGGTCTTGTAGTTACGGTTTTGAGTAAACTTTTTATGAACCAGAGTTTCAAATCCCATAATTCGTAAATTTTGCATATTTTTAAGAAGTCTATAGAGTTTAAAATAATTAAAATCCTGTGTCCGCCCCCGGTGACCGGCCATCATGTGATAACAAATATTCGATAATGATCAATTTTCTCCCGTCTTTATTGTGTGCTAGTTGCTTTTTCTCTCTCTAAGTCTCCACTTATTTCTTCATACAAGAGCACTATGGAAAAAGTTTCAGTTGTCTAGAGCCATTGATCTTCCTTGATTGATGCCAAGGAATTCAACAAAGATGAATAACCAGGACTTTGCCTTCTCTCCATAATCCTTTTTATTCAATTACATTTAATAGGATCGGGCTCAAGAGTTAAACGGATATTTTTTTTTAATATATTTTATTTAATAAAATTTGGTGAAGAAAGTAGTCTCTCTTTTAAGAACTAAGTAAATTGTCTAGACTCGTTTTGTTATTTGCTTCAAAGTAATGTTGATGACGTAGCAAATGATTAGATGCCTTAAAACTTCATATATGGGGATAACGTATAAAATTTAACCCTTAATATATGATCATAAGTACGAGTATATGAGAGTTGAAAAAATGTAGACAGTTAGCCGGATCATAATTTGCTGGGCACTCCCCCCAAAAAAATTCTCTCTAACGGTTTTGTCTGTAATAGAAGCTTCTTCATTATTTCTTTACTAGTCAAAATTCATACGTTAATGAAACGCTCTTCATGTTACAATTAAGTAGTCTGTACATGTGTACTCTGAAAAATAACATGAAAGCTTGCATTTTGCATGAAAGCGTGTGTTGCGTGTAAACCTCAATCTGTAAATAATTTTTATTTATATTGCAAGACATATTCTAATTAGAGTCGTGGTGTTATACATCGTCTATTATATAATGTCGGAAGGCAATTCGTTAGTTTAAATTTGTGTCAGGTTTTTGAATTTTCGATTACGTCCCTCCAAGGTTCAAGTTCATAAAAAATATTTTAATAGTTAATTGTTAGTAATTAATGTGATTCAAGCCCTTGCGGCTGCAAGAGTCTTAAGCAATAATTTTAAATAGACTTAAATATCTAACATATTAAATGTGACACCATGTATTGGTTAAAAGGACCATTGGGGGTAGTGTTTTTAATCAATATTGTTAAAATTGCTATTTTAATTAGGTTGGAGATATTGGCACCCCAAATATACATGGTAACACTCCCACTTTCATTCGGTCCTTTCCAACCGCGTAAGGTGTCGATTTGTTACTTTGTTTTTGAGGGCCGAATATAAGCTTATATCCTTGACAATCGTGTAAGGAATTGTCAAGTTTATACTCGGTCCTTCGGAATCGAATAACATACAGTTTACCCGGTTGTTAATAACCAAATAAAAAGTGGCAGTATTTTCAAAAGATACTAAAAGTGTCAATATTTCAGCCCTTAATTGTACCATTGGAGATATTATTGGACAGAGAGCACACAATTTTGGTCGGTATGACAATAACAAAACACGCTTAATCATGACAAAGATAGTGTCAATTCATTGAACTTGCGAAATGACACAAATGAAATGGATTTTGAATGTATTTTGGGCGGTGGTAAATCATCTTTGAAGTATTATGGTCGCTATAGTGATACACGTATTGTTGGAAAATATAAACTGCTAAAACAAATTAGATAAGGTAGAGAGTACACCGGGTTGAGTCGCGGACTAAGTCGCTCTCTTTAAGACGTTTCGCGGCTCTGCCCGGAATTGTGCTAGCAGTTCTGAATATGCCACGCCGTCCCCAGGATGAAACAGCCCAGAAACTCTCTGTACGATCGATGTGCACGTTTTCGATCGCTCGACAATAACACTCTTTTAATTGCTCGGGATCGGAATATTTTCTACTGCCGGAGGCTAAAAAATTTTTTTCACCGGAAAATCTTTTTCAGAAGGAAAATATTTGCAGACAGATAGATAGGCTCTCTAGTTTTCTTTTTTGTAGAAAGTTGATTTTCTTGTCCAAAATTAGATCCGTTATTAAGGGATAAAGTAGGAGCCAAAAACAGCTTTGAGGAAAATCCGGAGGGAATCAAGGGACATGTTGGCGTAAATCATGGAGGAAAATGAGGGAGCTAGTTCTTTATAAATTTATTTTATTTTTAATGTATAAAAAGATAATACACAAGCCCGAAGCCCGAGACCGGGCCGGGCCGGGCCGGTCGGTCGGTCGGCGCGCGTGTGGTGAACCACATTCATCCAAGTCCTCACCCAATAGCACAAAAGTCTAATGCCCAAAGGGCTCAAGCCCTTAAGCAAATTCTTCCATATATAAACCCATGAAAGGTTTTATATCTCTCCTATGTGGGACTTGGGATAACATCACATCAACCATCACATCACATTAAATCACCTTGTCTTGGTTTTATTTTTCTTTAAATACACAAAAACTCCAACACGTATAATATTATTATAATAAAAGAATTTATTTTTTGCCAACAACATTGCGTCATGTTTGGTATTTTCACGGTTAGGTGAACATGAACCTAATGTTGAACTCCTAAGAGTATCTCTAAAACTAGTATGAATTGAATTTATCAAAAATATTGACATATAAACATGTCTAAATATATGATTTTTACGTTCCGTAAAAATCTTGTTCATTGTTAAATTGTTAAAAATCATTCCTAATGGTGTTGTCAATAAAATTGCTATTGACGTTATTCATCAAATTTTTTAATGAAAAATTATAAAGAATTTTGTTCTTATTTGATAGATTTTGTCACATTAGCTTCCCATCTTTTTGTCACATTATCTACATGGTCATTATAATGAAATTTTAACTCGCTGTTTCTATATCCTTTGTGGCTCTTTTTTTTTTCAATTCGTAGTTGTATCGGGATTCTCTTAATCGTGTCCACCCTTTTTGTGTTTATATGCCCATCTCTTTGTAGTGGTTGTAAAATTGTATTTTAAAAAAATTGTATTATTAGTATTGTATAAAAAAAATACTTGTTTGACTTTCGAGTTTTATTCAAAATTATTTTTATCTTTTATTCGAGAACATATCAAAGCGTGTGATTATTCTTTATGCTTATGAATAAATGGGCAATATTACTACCAAAGTAGTCCTTATTTTTTATTTTATTTTGTTTACAGAGAATTTACATATATATATGTATATGTATATATGTATGGTGTTTGAGATTAAGGGTGGAGGGAAGTGGGCGTTATGAGGGGGCAAATGTCTCCCCTTAATTTCGAAATTTGGTATTTTTTGATTTTAAATTATTTTTTTAAAATTTTGTAAATATATATTAATTAATTAATTTGCCTTCTCTTATTTCTTTTAAAAGAATTAGTACTAACATTAATTTCACTCTCCACCTCCCCTTCCCCCCAATAATTTTTCTTTAGTATTATGATTGTCGCCTCCGGCCAATCAAATTCCTAACTCTACTCCTAATTCTTTCTTTTATAAAGTAAAGGAGAGTAAAAGAAAAGACAAAGACAAGTGTTCAAGTGGTTTTGTTCAGGTGAATTTTTTCACAAACTTTTTTTTAAAGCAAACAAAACAAACTAATGCATATTATTTTCAACTGTAGGTCGGAAAATATCCTAAAGGTGGTGAATAGGATTTTTAAAAAATTTAATGCGGAATTAAAATGTTTTTAAAATATTTAAGTAAATCAACTTAGTTAAATAAGTTTATCAAGGAAAAAAATCAATTAAATAATCAATCCCAAGAATAAGCAATAATATAAGCAACTTCAATCAATTAATATAACAAATAAATAAAGAGATTGAGTAAGAAAGATTGAACCAATTTGAAGTCGAAGATTTTTTGTCCACACGGTTCGGCTTGTTCTCCCTACTCCGCGCTCGGTTAGTTCCCCGAGAATTTTTACTATAACCGATCTCCTTTCGGGTGAAGATTAAACCTCTACAAGTGTATTCTTATCACACACTCTCACAAGTATTGAAAACACCTTCAATACTTTCACAAGAAATCCCTCTTGCTAATCTATGAGATACACCTCTCACAATTATGATTTAAAATGAGTTTTGGTGACAAACACCAATGTACAATATCTCTCTTATATATGACAAAATACAAATGAAGCTCACACTAAGAGATTTCAAAATTCATCAAAATATATAGCTCAAAAAATGAAGAATATGATCAATAAAATGAATTGAATACTTGAATAACTTTGTATATATGTAAAATAAGTTTGTAGAATGATTCAAGTGTTTTAAAACATGTCTAAGACATCATATATATAGCTTGCAAAATCATATGGCCGTTCGGGATGATTAAGAGAGGTTTTGGCTCCAAGGTATACATTTTCAAACTTTCCAACAACTAGTTTTGACAAAAAAATTCAAAATTGTTTTGTTAATTTATCTCAATTAGACCGTTGGATCATGCTCTAATTTTAGTCAAAATTGTTAGGAGATGTTTTCTAACTACTGTAAAAATTTCAAAATGATCAGAGTTCGGAAAGGCATCCATCTTACCGTTAGATCAAAACTGGACAAAAATTGAGCGAATTTTAAATGTAAAATAAAAATATTTTTGCAATTTAACAATTTAGTTTCAAATAAAATTCTAATGATTTTTGAACCTCAAAGATATGTTTCTAAGATACCTATTTTTATTAGAGCTTAAAATATGTTCATTTAAAATTAATATGAATTTATTTTGAAACTCGGTTTTTGTAAAATGATATTTTTCAAATAAATTCAATTTCAAGTTAGTTTAAATCAATCTTTAAAAGATGCAAGAATATGTTTGAGCTATAGGAATTTGATCAATAAAGTATATTTACATAAAATCTAAGCACTCACTCTATTTAATGATAATTCGAGTCTTCGTGATGCTTGATTTTTTTGTACGTATCTTTACGTGTTTGATGTTCTTGATCCTTTCTTGGTTTTGATAACTTGTAGAACATGTGGAGATCATTCTTGTGCATATTTTCACTTGTTTGATGATCTAAATTTTTTCTTGGCTTTGTATAGCACATGTATATCACTTGAGTTCATTTCTTGTGAGTAGAGGCGTTTGTAAAACTTGTGTGAGATTTGCTTCGGTTTGAAGTTACACTTGGTCGGAAGATATATCGGTTAAAATGGCTATCATCATTGGAACAACCGAGTTAAATAACACTTTATTAACTTATTGTAATTATCAAGATAAGATTAATTAACTTTAAGGTCAACACCAACCAAAGAAAGAAACCATTCTGGGTTTACTTAACATGGGTTTACTTAACATAGATTAATGGGATAATTAAAAAAAAGGTCTTATTAGAGAAAGATTTTCATACTAAAGCTAAGGAATGATTTTTTTGTAAATAAAGGGCCTATTTTTTTTATTGATAATATGACATGTGTCTTTTTTTTTCTTTGTAAAATGACATCCCAGCCCTTAAAATAAACTAAAAAATACCAATATGCATTAAAATATGGACTGCAATATGAACTTTACAGTCTATATTTCACTGCAATATGAACTTTGCAATTCATATTTTACTGTAATATGAACTTTGCAGTCCATATTTTTGGTGCAAAGTTCATATTGCAATCCATATTTTACTGAATGTGAACTTTGCAGTCCATATTTCTAGTGCAAAGTTTATATTGCAATCCATATTTCACTGCAATATGAACTTTGCATTCCATATTTTTTGTGCAAATTTCATAAAAAGGGGGTAATTTAGGTAATATATAACATGTTTTTGTTAATTAAATGATATTTAAATTTATTCAAATACCTTCATTTAAAATATAAAACAAAATGGGCCTCTTACACTAATTACCAATTAAAAATAAGTCCTTCATTCAAAAAAATATTATTCATTGGATTTTTGGTAAAAATCAATGTGTAATAAAACATTCTACCTAATTTCTAGTAGATTAATATTATTTTTCTTGATTTTAAATGTGGGTTAACTTAATCGGTCAATTATAGGTTTAGATGGAAAAATTACCACCAAAACAATCCATTTCTTGTTTTGTGCTTTTATTTTGTTAATTTCCTACCATCTCATCTAATTATAATTAACATATTCGCATTAAAATGGAGTCCCCCACTTTCTCAAAAATGAATATATTTCCAAATTAAATAAATGTTAACTATATATATATATATTAAATAAATCATAAAATTGAAAAAAATTATTAATAGGTGTAAAACTTCTTCTCTGTTTTAGAAGAAGGAAGTTCAGAAATTTAATATTAATTTTATTAGAGTAATGAGATATTTTAATTTTTGAGATGAGATACTGGTGAAAATTAAACTTAGAAAAACGGCTAAAAATGCGCACATATATATATATATCAATTTTTTAGTTAACCCACTTTCCAATTAATGTTTTTGATGAAAATTGGTAGAGATGATCTACTAATCATAAAGATCATTTTCACCAAATTTTATAAAAATATGCATCCGTTTACCTTCTTAAAATAATTACTCTGCATTTAAGAATAAAAAAAATAATTCTCTTTAGATCTTTCTCATATATATATATATATGGAATTGTTCCTATGCGGTCCGGTCCGTACGAACCGGGACCTTTAGCGACGGTTTTCCGTCGCAAAAAATATATCCCCAATGTATTTGCGACGAAAAACCGTCGCTAAAAGTCCGGTCCGTACGAACCGGACCGTATGGGAAATGGACTCTATATATATATATGTATATATAGGTGGAATACAAATTTACAATATATATTTTGAATGACAGACCTGCTTACTGAGTGCTTGACGAGCATAATGCTTTATTTCAAGATGCGTGTAATATCTATGGAATCTAATCTAACATGCCACGTGGATAATTGCACCCGGTCACATTTGTTCATTCTCAAACATGCCACGTGGAATTTTTCATTTTCTTGTTTTTTCACACTTCCTTAACAGTTACATCGGCAGTATATATATATATATTTTTTTCACAATTCTAAAACAATTACGTGGTCAATTTTTCCTTAAGTCTTTCCTCTACTTTAGTGGTGTACCGCTGTAACTTTCATAAAAAAATAAAAAATAAATAAATAAAGTAAGAAACATCCATGACCTTTGGCTTAATTGGTCATTTAATTTTATTTTTTTAAACCGTAATACTAAGTTTTAAAAAGTTAGTCTAGAGCAAAATATGGTTAAAAAAAAATTAGGTTGAAAAATCCAAACTCGATGGCTAAAAAATAAGTTCGAAATAAACAGAGATAACTTGGTATTGGTCAAACCCGCTCTATAACTGATCAATTGCCATTCTCATATATATCTAATTCAAACCAATATATAAAACAAATTTACTATTTTTTTATATTAAATTATTTTTAAATTTTTTTAAATATATATTTATTTATTTTGCCTTCCCTTATTTTTTTTGCAAGAATTAGTACTAACATTAATTCCAACCCCCCCCCCCCCTCTTCCTCCAATAATTTTTATTTAGTGCTATGATTGTCACTTCCAGCCAGTGGCGTAGTCATAATTTATTTATAGGGCCGGCTAGACTAAAAAGAAATATTCAAAAAAATATTATAGGGGTTAGTTTAAATTATTTACCAAATATTGACTTAAAAACAATAAAAAATAAATACTTATTTGAATGAAACAAATGCAAATACTAAACACTTATATAATAGCAAATCACAATTAGAGATTTAGAATAGACAAAAGGTGTTTTTAACTATATCTAGTCACATGTGACACAAAAAATTACATTAAGTAATCTAATGAAGTTGAACCCTACGATCCTTTCGTGAATCAAGATCACTTATGAGCAAATCTAAATCAATGTGTGTTCAACAAGCTTTCTTTCAATTGTATGTATCATGCAATCTTCAAGGTAATCATCATCCGTCTTGTTACGAAGAACTATTTTCACTAGTTTCATAACTGAAAATGCACGTTCCGTTGATACTGTGGAGACCGTAAGAGTCAATACAAGATGAATTAATCAATCAACCAAGGAATTAATAATAATCCCTTTTCCTTGTTTCAGCTAATTTACAGCACAACTCAGAGATTATGGACCAATTTTGAAAGTTGTGACGGTTTGGAATAGCAAACTCATAGTGTTGTAATTGACGCTTCAATATCCATATATCATCTTTGGAAAAATCACTAGGATAAAAAATTTCTGTAAGCTTGCATATATCAACAATATTAAATGATTTATAAGCATCATGGGGATCCGAAGCAAAGCTATGAACTAGAATTTTCCAGGATTGTTAAGTATAGCCTACACTTACTTTCTTAGGATTTTAATTCATAATAATCCTTAAACTTTAATTTTTCACACAAAACCCTCTATATTATTATACATATAATTATTTTTATTTTTTTAGGACGGGCGAAAACTGCCTTCTGAGAGAAGTATCTTCACTCAAGGGAAACATGAGAGTAAAGTTCGGAAAAGATACAGGAAAACGGACATCCGGATAAAAATTAGACCCTGAGAAAGCTCTTTTCACCCTCACGAAAATCTCTCTCTCTCACTCTAGCAGTCTAAGAGAGACAATGAACAAATTCACCAGATCACAAACACAAGCCCTCTCTGGAGGCAGATCACAAACACAAACCCTCGCCAGAGGCAAAATTACTCACGAAAGCCCTCCCAGAGGCAATTTTCTTTCTTCTTACAGATCAGAAGCCCTCCCAGAGAGGCACAGTGTAGTAACGGTAGTCCTCCCACCTGAGGCGAAGCCCTCCCAGAGATGCACAGTGTAGCAACGATAGTCCTCCCACCTGAGGCGAAGCCCTCCCAGAAAGGCACAGTGTAGCAACGGTAGTCCTCTCACCTGAGGCGAAGCCCTCCCAGAAAGGCACAGTGTAGCAACGGTAGTCCTCTCACCTGAGGCGAGAAGATCAAAAAAGCCCTCCCAGAGAGGCACAGTAGAGCAATGGTAGTCCTCCCACCCGAGGCTAATGAAGCAATGGTAGTCCTCCCATCTGAGGCAAGTGGAGCAAATAAAATTCCTCGAAAGAGACAATGAGGTAACACAAGCCCTCTCCGGAGGCACTCACGATCACTTTTTGCATACACATACTTTCTTAGAGTTCTTGCGGGAGCCATGGATTATGGTCTCTTCCAATCGCCTCAATTCCTTGCAAGCAAGGAGCTTGAGTCGAGAGGGTCTGTAGACACCCCAATCCGTGACCCCCGCAAGAACCCTAACGACCTTCGAAAACTACTATTTTTCGGCCCGGGACCCACTGAGCACCCGAAACTACCCCGAAAGGGTTTGTTGGCCAACAAACCTATTTTTAAAGAGAATTTTCGCACGACAAATGGGTATGTCGCGCGACAATCCCCACTATGTCGCGCGACAATCCCTCCTGATACCAGACCATCCACTCTTTAACACATCAGTCTGTCAGAAACATCACTTCAACCGTTTGTCGCGCGACATAAGACACATTGTCGTGTGACATATGCCCCTTTTGGGGAAGTGTCGCGCGACATACTCTTCCGAGCAGTATAAATAGGCCAACACCCCCCAAGGGTTGATGGCAGCAACTTGGGATTAAAGAATTCTAAGCTTTAAATCTAATTTTTTAGTCTTTTATCAAGCATTCTTTATTATCGTCTTATTTCTGAAGAATTATCGAATCTATTCTCGACACTCGACGTGTCTCGTCTCTGGAATCGAATTCTCGGGATATCTGAAGAAGGAAAAGATTATCATCACCGGAAATCTCTCCGCCGTATCATATTTTCTTTCTTATTATTATTTTCATCGGGAAGGTAAAGAAAGTCTCTTCTAGTATTTAAATTAAATATATGTGTACTAGTTTTATTTCTGTTATTTTGTCCACGTTTTATTTGAATAAACTTATTGCCAAGTTACAAATAGTCTACCGTTTTCAAAACAAAAGACCCTGATAAAACTATTTGCAAAACCAGAAGAGTAAGTTTATTACTATCCGGATAAAATTCTGTTTTCAAAACTCGAACCGTTAAAACTTACTTATGAATTAAAACCCGGTGTATCTTATCTGTTTCATAGATTGTGATACGTCCGATTGAACTCCTCTCAAGAGTTCTAAATTCCACATTAAATTAGTTCCAGTTTAAAGATTCGAACTTTTATAAAAGTAATCACTACACGAGAAAACCATCATTATCTGAGAAATAATACGGGACACTCTTTTAAAAACACAAAGGATTTGTCATTCGTACTTACATCTTTCAATAAATAAGAATATCGGATCTCAGAACACAAAGGTTTTTATCCCTTTCCCCGTTTTTCCCAAAAATTAGGGTTTTCACTTAGAAAGTAGTAGACTGTCAGTAAAAGCATCCAAATTTTTCAACATAAAATAAACATATAAAAGGCCACTAGAGACCGAAAGGGCGGAATGGGTGCTTAACACCTTCCCAAACCGTAATATAGTTTTCGAACCCTATAGAATCCTGGTTTCGTAGACAAACGTGTAAAGAAAGGCTTGTCTGTAGCCTTTCCTCTTACACGATCTTTTTTATCCGTTTTCTCGTAAAACGTACTGGCGACTCTGAATGAACCCTTTTGCATTCTAGAGACAGAACATAGAGATACTCCAGCAAATGGAACGACGAAATTCATCCCGACGTTTCAGACGCCCAACCGAACGGGGGCGAGACCCGGGGGTCTCATTTGTGGACTCTCACAGTAGGCCAAACAAACTTATTTTTAAGAGGAATTGTCACATGACAAATGGGTATGTCGCGCGACAATCCCCCTTGTGTCGCGCGACAAACCCTTCTGACACCAGACCATCCACTCTCTGACACATCAGTCTGTCAGAAACATCACTTCAGTCGTTTGTCGCGCGACATTGTACACATTTTCGCGCGACACTTGTCCTTTTTAGGAAAATGTTGCGCGACAATCTTCCCCGAGCAGTATAAATAGGCCAACACCCCCAAGGGTTCAGTGACAGCAACTTGGGATTGAAGAATTATTGGCTTATATCTGATTTTCTAGTCTTTCATCAAGCATTCTGAATTATCATCTTATTTCTGAAGAAGTATCGAATTTATTCTCGACACTCGACGTGTCCCGTCTTTGGAATCGAATTCTCGAGAATATCTGAAAAAGAAAAAGATTATTATCGCCAAGAATCTCTCTGCCGTATTATATTTTCTTTCTTATTATTATTCTCGTCGGGAAGGTAAAGAAAGTCTCTTCTAGTATTTAACATTAAATATATGTGTACTTGTTTCACTTATATTGTTTTATCTACGTTTTATTTGAATAAACTTATTGCCAGGTTACAAATAGTCTACTGTTTTCAAAACAAAAGACCTTGATAAAACTATTTGCAAAACCAGAAGAGTATGTACATTATCGTCCGGATAAAATTTTATTTTTAAAATCCGGATCGGTAAAACTTACTTAGGAATTAAAAACCCGGTATATCCTATCTCTTTCACAGACTATGATATGTTTGGTAGAACTCCCCTCAAGAGTTCTAATTACATATTAAATTAGTCCCGATGCAAGATTCGAACTTTTCAAAAGAAGTTAAAACCCGAGAAAACCGTCATTATCTGAGAAATAATACGGCGAAACTCCCTCTAAAGTAAAAACAACTTTTGTCACTTGTATTTACATCTTTCAAAACTAAACATTAGATCTCGGAACACAAAGGTTTTTGTCCCTTTCCCCGCTTTTCCCAGAACTTAGGGTTTTCTTGTTCGGAAAGTAGTAGACTGTCAGTAAAGGCATCCAAGTTTTTCAACATAGAATAAACATATAAAGCCACTAGAGACTGAAAGGGCGGAATGGGTGCTTAACACCTTCCCAAACCGTAATATAGTTCCCGAACCCTATAGAATCCTGGTTTCGTAGACAAACGTGTAAAGAAAGGCTTATTTGTAGCCTTTTCTCTTACACAACTGTTTTGTCCGTTTTCTCGTAAAACGTCCTAACGACTCTAAATGAACCCTCTTGCATCTAGAAATAGAACATAGGGACACGTGATATGAATTATCAACCAATAGAAGCAAATAGAACGACGAAATCCGTTCCGACGTTTCAGACGCCCAAGAACGGGATCGAGACCCGGGGATCGCATTTGCGGATTCTCACAATGGTCCTCCCATCTGAGGCAAGTGGAGAAAATAAAAGTCCTCGAAAGAGGTAATAAGGTAACACAAGCCCTCTCTAGAAGCATTCACGAACACTTTTGTGCATACACACACTTCTTTAGAGTTCTTGCGGGAGCCATGGACCATGGTTTCTTCCAGTCGCCTCAATTCCTTGCAAGCAAGGAGCTTGAGTCGAGAGGGTCTATAGACGCCTCGATCCGTGACCCCCACAAGAACCCTAACGACTTTCGAGAAGTACTATTTTTGGAGTCTGGGACCCACCCGAACACCTGAGACTGCCCCGAAAGGGTTTGTAGGCCAAACAAACCTATTTTTAAGAGGAATTGTTGCACGACAAATGGGTATGTCGCGCGACAATCCCCTTTGTGTCGCATGACAAACCCTTCTGACACCAGACCATCCACTCTCTGACACATCAGTCTGTCAGAAACATCACTTCAGTCGTTTGTCGCGCGACATGGTACACATTGTCGTGCGACACTTGCCTTTTCTGGAGAAATTTCGCGCGACAATCTTCCCCGAGCAGTATAAATAAGCTAACACTCCCAAGGGTTCAGTGACAGCAATTTGGGTGAGGGTTCAAGGAGAAACTTCCGGCCGGTGAGGGTGGAAGAAGATGAGGAGATTGCTTTCATTATTATTATTTTCTTTTGTCAAGAATTTGGGAGATTGTGTGGAATGTTGGGAATTAAAACGTAGAGGTATGAGATATATATATATATAGAGAGAGAGAGGAAGAGAGGGGTGGGACTAATAGCTAGGTAGGAAAAGGTTACGTGTGATTAGTGAATTTTATGCTTAATTTATGTGTTTGGCATGTTGGATTAGAGGTTTAGATATGATTTTTATAATTTCAATCAGATCGGATAAAACAATTTCACCTTGTAGGTGAGAATCGTTAATCCCTTTCTTAGTCGGATAAAAAATATTAGTGGGATAAATAATCCGCCTCGATATCTAGTACTAGCAAACACTAAACATGGGTATTATAAATTTATCCTATCCCGTGATGGTATGAGAAGGGTAATCAATGTGCCTGTAATTATTAGGAATAAGACTGGAATAAGACTAGAGGTGTCGCATGGTTTAAGAAAAGAGAGAGAAGGTCTAAGTTTCTTACTTCTTACTGTAAGAAAACTCGCCCCCCAAACCACCCTATTTTATTGATTCTTTCAATTTGACACAAAAATTTATAAATATATTACTGGAGTACAATTTAAAAGATAAAATGTTATTTATATGCCTAGAGCACAATTTGATCCTGATTAATCTCCTTTTAATTTAAACACGAATCTATCATTCTCTCGGGAAGTGTAATAACCTTAAAAATCTAATACCATAATGTTAAAAAAAATAAAAAATAAAAAAATCCAGTAGAGTTATTATATTGCATTTGTAGTGATTTGTTACATTCCCAGTGTTGACCATCAAGATCAAGAATTTAAGACGAATATAGATAAGTTGAATACAAATTGGAATATGTGTTGACCATCAAGATAAATATTTTGAATATGAGTGACTGACGAGCATAATGCTTTATTTCAAGATGCGTGTAATATCTATGGAATCTAATCAAACACACCACGTGGATAATTGCACCAGGTCACATTTGTTCATTCTCAAACATGCCACGTGGATGTACAAATTTTCATTTTTATCTTTTTTCACACTTCCTTAATAGTTACACCGGCAATTTTTCCCAAAAGTCTTTATATATATCTAATTCAAATCAAAATATAAAACAAAACTGGCTAATATTTAAGTAGTGGATTACATTATTAAATGTTTAAGGTTCGAATTCGAAACCTTTTGTAAGTACATTTTTTTATGAAAATAGGGATCGTAGGGATAAAATAGGTAATTTAAAAGTCTAACATAGCTTTAGCGGTCGAAACTAGTCTTGTCTTTATATGCTTTATATATATATATATTATTAATTTTTATTTAAAAAAAAAGAGTTGTAAGCCTCTTCATTTAATTATAAATAACAAAAATGTACCTCAAACTTTTTCTTGATCTTAGATTCAAGTGAGTATCTCTCCAATTAAGTTAACCCACTTTTTCATAGTTTGAAGTTATATATTTTACGGATATAATTTTGTTATATATGGTATCATGTTATGATGAGTTGTTAACCTATTGCTACGAGTATATTTGCATGACAATTAGAATCATACTTTCCTAAGCATCTATATTCCATGACAATTGGAGTCATACTCTGCTAAAATTAACGTAATTCAAAAAAGGAATGAATGCAATATATATAATTCTCTTGATGGTGTTTCAGTCCGATGATATTTCAGGTCGATTTAAGAGAAAATGTTTAACAATTTAATATTATTTAATTTTATACTAAAAATTATTTATTTTAATTTGTCAAATGAGATATTGGTCGAAACTAAGTTTAAAATACAAAAATTGAGAAATACAATGTGAGGTCGGATACTTCAATTAGGGTCAGAGTGTCGGTATCAGATACGTATCCTGTACGGATACGCGACGGATACGGCATAATACGTACAGGATAGGTATCGAGTATCCAACTTTTTAAATTTTTTCTTTAAATCTTAGATACGGGAGAGATACGGCAAGAAAACGGGAGGGATTGTAATTTTTTTATTGCAGCCACTTTAAAAATAACAAATAATTCATTTAATATAGAAATCTCTAAAAGAGAGTTAGTTTTTCATTTATATCCTAATGAGTAAGTCAACCCTTTTATAAGAAAATGAAATGATCGACCAAAACACTCCGTCCTTCGTCTACGATCATCGTTATTCGGTCTCTATCTTTCTTCTGCTATTCAAGTTAGAATATTATGTCTACTTTTAAGTTATTATGCAATTAAATTGACCAGTCGTTTGATTTAGTTTTATGAATATTCATAATATTGTTCATAAATTTATAAAATTCTTATAATTGAATAATTAAATATATATATATATAAATATATATTATAATTATTTTTTATTATCTGTATCCAACACGTATTGTATCCTATGTTTTTCTAATTTTGCCGCATCACTGTCTTGGTGTAGTGTCGTATCCGATACCCGTATCTGTATTTGTGCTTCATAGGAGGTTAGCCTAAACATCCAGAGTGTTTGTTAGACAATGTCATCATTGTTATTTTCATGATTCATTTTTCGAACTTTAATAATTTTAAACTCTTATTACATAATTTTATTTTAAATAAATTTTATATCATTGAAAAATATTCGCGCACCATGCTCTTTCAATCAAGATCCATATTCATTATAAAAAATAATTATAAAACTTGACAGTGATAATCTTCTAAAGAATTAATAAAATTGGAGATAATTTAATTTTTTGGAACATGACTAGAAATTAAGATGGGTGTTATTGCCGGTAGCAACCATGTTTCTAAGCATACTTGCATATCCACTTTTTTTACATTTACATTAGATTGTTAGCATTATATTTTGTTCCATTACATCTTTTCCAATAGTTTGTCTAAAAAATAAGTTATTTTATTGATAAACGCTTAATATTGTCATTCATTTGCTCATTTTCGGAGTTGTTTGACGCGTTTATTTCTCTAAAATACTCGGTTTGCCAACTTATTTCGCGATTAGTCTCGTAGCACTTTTGTATTTAACAATGCTTGGAAAGGCATATTTTTGTGTTTATTTTGGTGTCTTTAGATTTCAAGAAATATTGTATTTAATACAATATTGGAATTTTCCATGGACAAAAAGAATTCAAGAAAGTCTCTATGTCCATGTGATTAAAGAGCATCCAAGAGAGAAAGTCTCCATGTCCATGTGATTAAAGAGCATCCAAGAGAGAAAGTCTCCATGTCCATGTGATCAAAGAGCATCCAAGAAAGTGGAATTCTCCACCAAAAATAAACAATAAAAATAAAAATAAAAAAATAAAAATAAAAAGCATTGTTTATTATTTTAGCATCCAACACAACTCTCCTATTTATAGTCTTCATTGTTGTGTTGGAGAGGAGACTTTATTACTTCTCATTTCTCAATTTATAGAGAGCTTGTAATAGTTTTATTTTCTAGAGAGAGAAATGGAGTTCACTTTTATAATTCTTGTCTCTACATTTATTATGGAGTAAATTTCTTTGCTAAGGCTAAAAGATGAAGTTTGCAATGCATTAATTATGTAAGTTCAATTCTCATTCCATTGTTAGTATTGTTAAATACTTTTTGAATCCTTCATCTTCTCCATTTTTTCAACCATTCATAAACTAGTAAGATAATTTTCATATGATGATTTGACTTTGTATGCCTTGTATACATAGATCTCAAGCATTAATGAGAAAATGATACACTTGTGTATTTCTTACTAGCTTATGTCCATTCTTTCTTTGAATGAGATACTTTTCATTGCCAAGCATGATTAGTTTTTGAATATTCATGGAAACACCATAAATTTGAGATTTTTATCTTTTAATACTTTAATGATATGTTGAGTGCTTTCTATACTTTATGTGATTTTAAGACTCATCATCTTCTTAGTTAAAGTATTGCCAAAGAGGATCTTTTAAATTTATGTCATAAAAAACTTCATTAATCATTTTAAGGATTCAATTTGTATTTATCAAATAAGTCTATATAGGACGGTTTGACCTCCACCTAGACCTCCCAATCTTAGACAAATGAAATGTTATGATTTATCGAGCTAAACTCCTTGTAGTTGGCCATTTTCATAATCAAGTCATTTGCCTAGGGGAAACTAACAATGAGTTCTTAAATGCCTAGTTTAAATTTATGCCTTTTCTTTTTGTGTATTTTAAGTTTGAATCTTGGTTGATATTATATGGGAATGGGTTGCACTTGCTTCACACCCTTTGTCACAAGATAAAAAAATGAGAGATACACTTGTGTTGATATTTGCTTATACCCTTTCTTTATATGGCATTTATATGGGAATGGGTTGCTTTTGCTCCACACCCTTTTGCTTAGAAATGGGTAAAATATTCAACACTTAGGAATTGCATTGAGAACTTTGAATGAGATTGATTTTACTTAACTTTGCAAAACAAATGAATTCTATAATGCCTTAGCCTTTTCTCATCTATTGTTATATCATTTTAATTTTTATTGCAAGACTTTAAAATCAACCATTAAAATCAACCAATTAAATTCTCTTCACAAAACCTTGGACTCGTAATCACCACATCGTCTTTCCGACTATCCTTGTGGTTCGACACTTGGACTTACCAAGTATTATAACTTGACAACCTGCACTTGGGTACCTAAGCACGGAAGTATTTTCGGCGCGTCAAGTTTTTGGCGCCGTTGCCGGGGATACGGCGAAAGACGGATTACGGGTTTTATAAAAAAAAAAAAAATCACTTTGTGGAAAATTTTATTCGAGATCACCCTTCCGGGCTTATGCGCGGAAATTTGTACATTGATCTTCGCATAAGTCCACCAAGAGGCCAACCACTACCAAGGCATCCTAGTCCTTCACCTACTCCTTCCGAAATGGCTGACGAGGATAATGAGTCAAATACCGGAGAAAATAATAATCACGATCCTCCGGTTCGAACAATGAGGGATTATCTTCAACCACCTCGGGCGACGTCTAATTCTTGCATCATTCTCCCCACCGGACAAGCGGGAACATTCTCCTTTAAGCCAGGTATACTTCAACATATCCCCTCTTTTCATGGTATGGAATCCGAAAATCCGTACTTACATTTGAAAGATTTTGAGGAAGTTTGCTCCACGTTTCGTGAGGCAAACACCAATGAGGAAGTAATGCGTTTAAAACTTTTTCCTTTCTCCTTAAAAGATAAAGGAAAATTATGGTTGAATGCTCTAAGACCGCAATCTATTCGGTCTTGGCAAGTACTTCAATCGGAGTTTTTAAAAAAATTCTTTCCCGTCCATCGGACCAACGCTTTGAGAAGGGCGATATCCAATTTTTCGCCAAAAGAAAATGAAAGTTTTTACAAATGTTGGGAAAGATATAAGGAACTTTTAAACGCATGTCCTCACCATGGCCACGAAACATGGAGCCTTGTAAGCTATTTTTATGAATCACTCACTCCCGCCATGCGCACGTTTGTGGAAACGATGTGTAATGGAAATTTTTTGAGCAAAAGTCCGGAGGAAGCTTTGTTGTACTTTGATGAAATAGCCGAAGGTGCCCAAAATTGGAACACCTACACGGACGAGGTTAAGGGTAAAGTTTCCGAGAGGGGGGGTTTGTACCAATTGTCCAAAGGTGATGACATTGAGTTAAAATTTCTTCAATTGTCAAAGAAAGTCGAAGTCATGGAGTCTTGTAAAATGAGGGAAAGCAGTGTAGGTACTAGCACCGTTTGTGTCATTTGTGAGAAGGTGGGACATTCCACGGAGGAGTGTCACACAATTCCGGCCTTCAAAGAGGTCCTTCAAAGTCCCTCACAAGTCAATGCCTTGAACTCGTATCCTAGACCACACAATGATCCATTTTCTCAAAGGTACAATGAAGGGTGGAGGAACCATCCTAATTTTAGTTGGGGGGAAAATCAAAATACTCATCAAAATTCGAATGCAAATTCCTACCAACCAAGACCACCTCCACCCCAAAACAACTCTTTTGGTCAAGCAAACCCAAACCCAAATTCAAATTTGGAGACTCTTTTGCGGCAGTTTGTAGACAAAACCAATAGAGATGTTAGTGATTTGAAAATTCAAATGTCCAAACTCACCACTGCTTTAGCAACCCAAGAAAAAGGAAAGTTTCCGGCCCAACCAATAGCTAATCCTATAGGGCAAGCCATGATAGTTGAAGGGGAGTCGAGTGGGAATGTAGAGGAGTTAAAATCCATCACAACCCTTAGAAATGGAAAGATGATTGACAAAACTATAGTTCCTAAGGCCCAAACGCCGGTGGACATAGCCGAGTCAACACCAAGTGAAGGAGTAGAAGAAGAAAAGAATGTGAGGGAAAAGGAGGAGGAAAAGAGGAATGAGAAAGAGGACATAGAAAAAATCAGAAATAACATCAAAGTCCCTTTTCCCGAAAGGTTAAATCAACCTCATAAGGAAAATTGCAACACCGAAATTCTTGATGTGTTTAGGCAAGTCAAGATCAACATTCCATTGCTTGACGCGGTCAAGCAAATACCTTCATATGCTAAATTTCTCAAAGATTTGTGTACCACAAAAAGAAGGTTGAATGTTAAGAAAAAAGCATTTATGACAGAGCAAGTGAGCTCTATCATGCAAGGCACTCGTATTCCAAAATTTAAAGATCCTGGTTGCCCAACCATTTCATGTTTAATTGGCAATTGTCGCATAAAAAATGCTTTACTTGATTTGGGAGCTAGTGTTAATGTGCTTCCTTTTTCGGTGTACCAACAATTGGGGTTAGGAGAGTTGAAACCCACCAAAGTGACAATTCAATTAGCGGATCGCTCCGTTAAGATACCGAGAGGGATAATAGAGGATGTTCTTGTGCAAATTGATAAATTCTACTTTCCCGTTGATTTCATTGTTCTTGATATGCAACCGGTAGCAAATCCCGTTAATGAAATTCCTGTCATTTTAGGAAGACCATTTCTTGCCACATCTAATGCTATCATTAATTGCAAGAATGGAATTGTTAAATTGGCTTTTGGAAACATGACTCTTGAGCTAAATGTGTTCTCTTTAAACAAACAACAAAATGATTTTGATGAAGAAAGTGAACATGTGAACATGATAGAGTCATTAGTCCAAGATCATTTTAATAATACTTACGATTTGGATTCAATGGAAGAGAATCTAACCACTTCCAATGAATTCGATGAGTGTTTGCAAGTGTTTTCCTTACTTGATGATAAGGTTCAGGATCCGAAGGAGCAAAAGGGGAGCACATCCGATCCAACACTAAAGCTTGAGGGACAAATGGAGCTCAAGCCACTGCCAAGCAACTTGAAGTATGCTTTCCTAGGTGCTTCCAGAACCTACCCTGTGGTAATCTCTTCCGAACTCTCAAAAGAGCAAGAGGTGAGGTTGGTAAGTATGCTTAATAAACATAAGAAAGCTTTTGGTTGGACACTAGCTGACCTCCAAGGGATTAATCCTTTAATTTGCACTCACAAAATCCACTTGGAGGAAAATGCTAAACCATCTAGACAATTTCAACGCCGTTTGAACCCAAACATGCAAGAAGTTGTAAGAAATGAGGTATTGAAATTACTAGATGCGAAAATCATTTATCCAATCTCTGATAGCAAATGGGTGAGTCCAACCCAAGTTGTACCAAAGAAATCCGGGCTTACAGTAGTAAAAAATGAAAAAAATGAATTAATACCCCAAAGAGTCACCACCGGGTGGCGAGTGTGCATTGACTACCGTAAGCTTAATGAAGTAACACGTAAAGATCATTTCCCGCTTCCATTTTTGGACCAAACACTCGAAAGAGTAGCCGGGCATGAATTTTACGCGTTCTTAGATGGATTCTCCGGGTACAACCAAATTGAGATTGATTTAAATGATCAAGAGAAAACCACCTTCACATGCCCCTTTGGCACCTTTGCATATCGAAGGATGCCATTTGGGTTGTGCAATGCACCAGCGACCTTTCAAAGGTGCATGCTAAGTATCTTTAGCGACATGGTGGAAAAGACCTTAGAGGTATTTATGGATGACTTTACCGTTTACGGTAAGTCATTCGATAATTGTTTGTTGAATGTTGAGCAGGTTTTAGAAAGGTGCATTGAGAAACAACTTGTTCTTAATTGGGAGAAATGTCATTTCATGGTGACAAAGGGTATTGTCTTAGGGCACATTATTTCGAAGAAAGGAATCGAAGTTGACAAGGCAAAAATAGAAATTATCTCAAAGCTCCCCACCCCCAAGTCAATCAAGGATGTTTGCTCATTCTTGGGGCATGCCGGATTCTACCGAAGGTTCATTCAAAATTTTAGCACCATTGCTAAACCCATGTGCAAGTTGCTCTTGAAAGATGCCCCATTTGAATGGACCAAAGAATGTGAAGAAGCCTTTGTAAAACTCAAGCACATGCTCACTACCGCACCCATCATGCAAACCCCCGATTGGAGTTTGCCATTCGAACTCATGTGCGATGCAAGCGATTACGCCGTGGGGGCGGTCCTTGGCCAAAGAAAGGACAAAAAGCCCGGGGTCATTTACTATGCAAGCCGAACTCTCAATGAGGCTCAAATGAACTACACCACCACCGAGAAAGAACTCTTGGCTATTGTCTTTGCCCTCGACAAATTTCGGTCCTACCTCATTGGGTCTCCTATTGTCATTTTCACCGATCATGCGGCCCTCAAGTATCTTTTTACAAAGAAAGATGCAAAGCCAAGGCTTTTAAGATGGATTCTTCTCCTACAAGAATTCAATATTTTCATAAAGGATAAGAAGGGTGTCGAAAATGTGGTGGCGGATCATTTATCTCGCCTTTCATTCACCGACCACATTGAAGAGAGTGCTATTAAAGACTCTTTTCCGGATGAGCAACTATTCACAATCTCTTCCTCACCATGGTATGCCGATATTGTGAACTTTCTTGTCACCGAAAAGATGCCAATCCATTGGAATGCCCAAGACCGAAGAAAATTCTTGTCTGAAGTCAACCGTTTCTATTGGGATGACCCGTACTTATTCAAGTATGGGGCGGATCAAATTATTCGACGATGTATTCCCAATGACGAGTTCGAAAGAGTTCTAAGCTTTTGCCATAATGAAGCTTGTGGTGGACATTTCTCGGCCAAGAAGACGGCCGCCAAGATCTTGCAAAGTGGCCTTTATTGGCCAACAGTGTTCAAAGATGCCTACCAACATTGCAAATCTTGTCCAAGATGCCAAATGTTAGGAGGGATTACAAGAAAAAGCATGATGCCGCTTAATCCAATCTTGGTGATTGAAGTGTTCGATTGTTGGGGAATCGATTTCATGGGACCATTCCCATCCTCTTTCGGTAACCTTTATATTTTAGTAGCGGTTGATTATGTTTCCAAGTGGGTAGAGGCCCAAGCTTGCAAGAAAAATGATCACAAAGTGGTGATCCGATTTTTAAAAGAAAATATTCTTGCAAGATTTGGCACTCCCAAAGCGATTATAAGCGATGGTGGTACTCATTTTTGCAACAAACCTTTTGAATCTTTAATGCAAAAATATGGCGTAAATCACAAAGTATCACTCGCTTATCATCCGCAAACCAATGGCCAAGCCGAACTTGCCAATAGGGAGATAAAGCAAATTCTTGAAAAGACGGTAAATCCAAATCGCAAGGATTGGTCATTGCGTCTTAATGATGCACTTTGGGCTTACCGTACGGCTTTTAAAACAATTTTAGGAATGTCTCCCTATCGGATAGTATATGGCAAGCCTTGCCATCTTCCCGTTGAGTTGGAACATAAATCATTTTGGGCAATTAAAATGATGAATTTTGATATTGAAAATGTCGGAAGCAATCGAAAGTTACAACTTGAGGAGTTAGAGGAATTAAGGAGGGATGCATACCAAAATGCTAAGATAAGTAAAGAACGTGCAAAATTTTTCCATGATAAATCTATTTTAAGAAAAGAATTTAAACTTGGGCACAAAGTTCTAGTTTATGACACGCGTTTGCATCTCTTCCCGGGAAAGCTGAAATCACGTTGGACCGGCCCATACATTGTTCGACATGTATTTCCTTTTGGGGCCGTGAATGTTGAGGATCCCAAAACCGGCTTTGTGTTCAAAGTGAACGGACAACGCCTTAAGCCATTTTTGGAATTCCCACCTCAAGAGGAGTCCACCACTCTTGAAGATCCGACCTATACCTAACAAGTATAGGTGATGTTATATATACTTTTATAAAAAAAACAAAAAAATAAAAAAAATAAAAAAAAAATAAAAAAAAAAACTTTTGCTTTATTTTCTTTCCTTCCTTTTTGGGTTTGGTTTGATAAACATGATATGAGGATTGAAATGTGGTTGTAATGCATACATGTTATGTTTTATCTAATTCTAACCCGTTTGTTTTTGTTAGTGTGTACATATAGTAATTTTGCTTTGAAAAATAGCTCTCTTTTCCTCATGCAAATCGAAAAGCCAAATGGGAGAATGCCAATTTCTCGTTCTCTTCACATTGAGGACAATGCGTTCTTCAAGTTGGGGGGTAATGTACTTAAACTTTAATGGCTTTTCAATTTCTGAATTTTTCATGCGTGTAGAGCTTAAAAAAAAAAAATTGAAAGTTTGAAATATGATGATCATTTTTTTTTAGAATTGTCTTTGAATTGATGGTTTTTGACATGAAATTCTTAATTCGGATAGGTAGTTGAGTGATAATCTCCATGGCATTGCTTTATTTAGATTCTTGAGCCTTGTAGTTTCCTATGAATATGCATAATGTTGTGGTTTGATTTAGTCTTTGGTATCACATAGAGTGATTTTCATCTTATGTAGAGAGAAATAATGTTCAAATGCAATAAAAGCTCTTTCGAAAAGATCCTCCTTAGAGGGGACACATGCATGGCACTTAAAAAAAAATTTAAAAACTTGGATGACTTTTAAACTTAATATTGACTTTAAGCTTCACTTGACTAAATTCATAAGTCATTTTGTCTAATATTAAGGATAGGCAAAGGTTACCATATGGAAAAGGGGTGAATAGCTTCCTTTGTGCATTTAAAAAAAAAAAGAAAAAAAAAGAAGAAGTTATGAATGCAAAATTACAAAGTGAGACCGCTGCCCTCCATAGAGATGCAAACCACCTTGAGCTAATTTAGCAAAAAGTCCAAGTAAAAGATTAAAAAAAAAAAAAAAAGTGCTTAAAATTGACAAAGTTCTTGAGCTTTTGTTTTTGAAAGATTTCTCTCTTCCACTATTGATGAATAGAACTATTTGTGATTAAGAATGATTGTGTCAAAGATCCATATACATAGTGTGTTCAAATGGGAATGTGGAACTAGTTTCTAAAGGAGATTGTAAGCAATGGAGATCGTTATTCAAATGCCAACATTCCGGAAATTGTAATAGTAATGCCAAACACTTAAATCAATTCATGAAAATGTTTCAATTCTACTACTTAGATTTCAAACTTCGGATGTTTGTGGGTATCATCACTGTAAACCCTCACGAGACAAACCTCGTCTTCTAAGGGAACTTGGGAGTTTTTAAAATGGCTTAGTGCATTTTATCAATGCATTTTCGGATATTATATATAGCTATTTTTATTTTGCATGCTAAGGGACTAGCAAGAGATAAGTCGGGGGGAGTTGATAAACGCTTAATATTGTCATTCATTTGCTCATTTTCGGAGTTGTTTGACGCGTTTATTTCTCTAAAATACTCGGTTTGCCAACTTATTTCGCGATTAGTCTCGTAGCACTTTTGTATTTAACAATGCTTGGAAAGGCATATTTTTGTGTTTATTTTGGTGTCTTTAGATTTCAAGAAATATTGTATTTAATACAATATTGGAGTTTTCCATGGACAAAAAGAATTCAAGAAAGTCTCTATGTCCATGTGATTAAAGAGCATCCAAGAGAGAAAGTCTCCATGTCCATGTGATTAAAGAGCATCCAAGAGAGAAAGTCTCCATGTCCATGTGATCAAAGAGCATCCAAGAAAGTGGAATTCTCCACCAAAAATAAACAATAAAAATAAAAATAAAAAAATAAAAATAAAAAGCATTGTTTATTATTTTAGCATCCAACACAACTCTCCTATTTATAGTCTTCATTGTTGTGTTGGAGAGGAGACTTTATTACTTCTCATTTCTCAATTTATAGAGAGCTTGTAATAGTTTTATTTTCTAGAGAGAGAAATGGAGTTCACTTTTATAATTCTTGTCTCTACATTTATTATGGAGTAAATTTCTTTGCTAAGGCTAAAAGATGAAGTTTGCAATGCATTAATTATGTAAGTTCAATTCTCATTCCATTGTTAGTATTGTTAAATACTTTTTGAATCCTTCATCTTCTCCATTTTTTCAACCATTCATAAACTAGTAAGATAATTTTCATATGATGATTTGACTTTGTATGCCTTGTATACATAGATCTCAAGCATTAATGAGAAAATGATACACTTGTGTATTTCTTACTAGCTTATGTCCATTCTTTCTTTGAATGAGATACTTTTCATTGCCAAGCATGATTAGTTTTTGAATATTCATGGAAACACCATAAATTTGAGATTTTTATCTTTTAATACTTTAATGATATGTTGAGTGCTTTCTATACTTTATGTGATTTTAAGACTCATCATCTTCTTAGTTAAAGTATTGCCAAAGAGGATCTTTTAAATTTATGTCATAAAAAACTTCATTAATCATTTTAAGGATTCAATTTGTATTTATCAAATAAGTCTATATAGGACGGTTTGACCTCCACCTAGACCTCCCAATCTTAGACAAATGAAATGTTATGATTTATCGAGCTAAACTCCTTGTAGTTGGCCATTTTCATAATCAAGTCATTTGCCTAGGGGAAACTAACAATGAGTTCTTAAATGCCTAGTTTAAATTTATGCCTTTTCTTTTTGTGTATTTTAAGTTTGAATCTTGGTTGATATTATATGGGAATGGGTTGCACTTGCTTCACACCCTTTGTCACAAGATAAAAAAATGAGAGATACACTTGTGTTGATATTTGCTTACACCCTTTCTTTATATGGCATTTATATGGGAATGGGTTGCTTTTGCTCCACACCCTTTTGCTTAGAAATGGGTAAAATATTCAACACTTAGGAATTGCATTGAGAACTTTGAATGAGATTGATTTTACTTAACTTTGCAAAACAAATGAATTCTATAATGCCTTAGCCTTTTCTCATCTATTGTTATATCATTTTAATTTTTATTGCAAGACTTTAAAATCAACCATTAAAATCAACCAATTAAATTCTCTTCACAAAACCTTGGACTCGTAATCACCACATCGTCTTTCCGACTATCCTTGTGGTTCGACACTTGGACTTACCAAGTATTATAACTTGACAACCTGCACTTGGGTACCTAAGCACGGAAGTATTTTCGGCGCGTCATTTATAACAATTGCGTGTGTATATTTAGATGAAACTAATTTCATATATATAAACATTCTCTAAAAAAAGTTTATCTAATAATTAGCTGTGTATCTTCATATTTATGCATATACATTTGTATATAAAATGAGAGTAAGAGTGTCTCCAGTTGTAGTGTATAATTTTATTTTGTGTAAAATTTACACAATTTGTGAAAAAAAAGAAAATCATTTCTAGCAATCTTTTAACAATGAGTTTTTTTGTAAAATAAAAGTGTAAAATTTACAATACTAATTTCGATTAATAAATGAACCTAAACATAAAGTTTCTTTTGGTTTTCATAGTTTGATATTATTTTTATAGAAATATTCTAATTTGTTAGATGAAATATTGGTGGAACTTAAATTTACAATACTAATTTCGATCAGTAAGATAGTAGTAAATAAAATTATTGAAGCTGATCCAAGCTGCGTTTAGATTTAAGCTGAGAACTCTTTTCTTATAATTCTATTAAAATATTCAATATTTCTAAAAAATTTACTATGTACACGAGAATAGAATAATTGATGAAAATTTCTGAGAATCAGAAAAATAGAAGAGAAATACTGTGATGATGAAAAATACCAAGCAAGATAGAAATTTATTAAGTACTTTTCATTCTCTTATTAAATGAGTAGTATTATATTCGAAAGCTTCTAATTTTCTATACAAAATAATATTGGTGGAGGCTAAATTTATAATAATAGAAGATTTATTGGGATTGTTATAGGTTTGAATGTGTAGTTTTAGATAAACAAAAATTATAATTTGTTAGATAAAATATTGGTGGAAGGTAAGTTTATAATAATAGAAATATTTAAACCGCTAAGAGTGTTATTATCAAAACATCATTAAAATTATTAAAGCTGGTCAAGTTTTAGATTTATTAATCACTAAGATTGTCAAAAGGTAATTATTAAAAGAGTAGAATTTAATTAAATATTTTTATTATTATTAGCCATATAAATTAACTGTTGCATTAAATGAAAAGTTATCGAAAAATGAATTTTGATTCAAAATCAATCACATTTTTTCTACAAAAACCAACGTGTTCGATGTTCACTGAGTAAATATATAAATAGTATTTGTAATGAATAGAAGTTGAGTAGAGGAAGTGGAGTACGAAAACATGAATAACCATACATTCAATAGTAAAATTATTTGTTTCTCATTGAAAATAAATTCAATATCTTCTAATTCAACCCAAAAAGAAAAACAAGGAGTCTCCTCGGAAGAAGAAGACAATCGTGCGAGAAGCAATAAGAAAGTAAAAAATACGCATCTTTTAGTAGTGAAATCTATGCAAATGGAAGAGGATATTGTTGAAGTTCTATCAAAAGAAAACTCAGAAATCCCATTTTGTGAGGGGGACTCGTTGGGTTCTTCCCAAAATCATGAAATGAGGTTCTCTCATGCCCTGAAAGCCATGGAATATGATTGTGGTATGTTGGAACAAGAACACCCTTCTCTGGGAAGTGGGGGTGATGACCCACTACCCACAAAATGCAAATCCTATAAGGATGTTGTGTCGGAGGATGTTCAAAAGGAAATGTTGTTTAATGATGAAATTGATGGCTGGTGTGATGAGGATGAGAACATGGGGGTTATTAATTCTCAGAACATTGATCTAAATTTCAACCCCTCTGTCGAGGATCCTATGATGCCGGTGGTGGATATGCAAACGGCAATGATGAATGAACTCCATGAGAAACGGAAAGATTGTCTCATTGTTAAACTTCTAGGCAAGAACATAGGCTATAAGGCTCTCACTACTAGAGCCAAAATCCTATGGAAATTGCAAGGGGGGTTTGAAACCGTTGACCCTGATTAGGGTTTCTACCTTATCAAGTTCAAAATCAAGGAAGAATACCACCATGTACTAACTAAGGGTCCATGGGTCATTTTGAACCATTATCTCACGGTTAGGGAATGGGAGCCGAACTTCAAACCCTTGGAAGCTAAGGAAACGCCGACGGTGGTTTGGATAAGGCTATCTGAGCTACCTATCGAGTATTTTGGGAAAAGACCTATGTATCGTATTGCTAAGAAGCTTGGGAAGCCTATAAAAGTTTATTGCAACACGGCAATTTCCACCTGTGGCAAATACGCTAGAGTTTGTGTGCAAATTGATTTGGCTAAGCCTTTGATACCGGCATATAAACTTGCTGGAAAAAAATATAATGCGGTTTATGAATGTATTCATCATTTATGTTTCAAATGTGGGAAAATCGGTCATAGAGCCGAGCTGTGCAGAGACCAACCTGCAATTTCTACTAGTATTCCTAATGCCAATGTCACTAACACGATAATTGTAACAATGAAGGTCCCTCCAATGGTGATCCTCGCACAACAAATGACGTACCACCCATGGTATTTGGATACAAAACTGATGGACAGGAATGCGGCCAGCCGAAAAGTAATAATATCAGACAAGATGAAGGAAGTTTGTGGCCATGGATGGTTGTCAAGCCCAGATACAAGAAAACCCAATATGTGGGCTCAGGTAACCAATCTAACTCTAAGCTAAATATGATGAGTAACAACATGTTTCAATATTTAAATAAGTCCTTCTAGGGACTCGGATAGCTTGAAAAGAAAAAATATAAGAGATACGAATGCGAAAGAAACTCAACCGAAAGTTTCAAATATGTTAGCTTCTAAGCCTAGTTCCCAAAAACCAACTACTAAAGTTTCAAAAAGCCTGTCTAAACCTACTATAAAAAAACAAAACATATGGCCTCAAAGCCTACAATAGCTCTACCAACCACACTGGCAAGGAAAATAATTGGAATTTTATTCTTAAAGGTGTGAGATATATATATATATATAGAGAGGGGTGGGACTAATAGCCAGGTAGGAAAAGGTTATGTGTGATTCGTGAATTTTATGCTTAATTTATGTGTTTGACATGTTGGATTAGAGGTTCAGATATAATTTTTATAATTTCAATCAGATCGAATAAAACAATTTCACCTTTTAGGTGAGAATCGTTAATCCTTTTCTTAGTTGGATACAAAATATTAGTGGGATAAATAATTCACCTCGATATCTAGTACTAGCAAACACTAAACATCTAAACATGGGTATTATAAATTTATCCTATCCCGTGATGGTATGAGAAGGGTAATCAATGCACCTGTAATTATTAGGAATAAGACTAGAGGTGTCGCATGGTTTAAGAAAAGAAAGGGAGGGTCTAAGTTTCTTACTTTTTACTATAATAAAACTCGGCCCCCAAACCACCCTATCTTATTGATTCTTTCAAGTTGACATAAAAGTTTATAAATATATTACTAGAGTACAATTTGAAAGATAAAATGTTATCTATATGCGTAGAGCACAATTTGATCCTGATTCTCCTTTTAATTTGAACACGAATCTATCATTCTATCAAGAAGTGTACATGTATAAAATAAATATTTATACTTCGTAACCGCGTAATCTTTAAATGAGTCCCTTCAATTTGTCGAGTTTAATTATTGAAAGCACTTAAAACAAAACTTTCCAATGACCCTAATCTTTAAATGGGTCCTGAAGGAAAAAGTGTTTACTCTCTGTCCTCGAACCATGAATGTACTTATATTATGTCAAAAACATCTCAAAAGATTTAAATATTTAATATAAAAATTGGTATATCAAATACGACCATTAAAAAAGATTCAATGTGGAGGCGACACTACACGAACAAGGCTCTTGGGCGACGTAGTCAATAGAATACGTCGCCTAAGAATATCTTAGGCGACGTAAAAATGACACGTCGCCTATGGAGTTCCTAAGCGACGTAGGTATATAATACGTCGCCCTAGAAAATCCTAGGCGACGTAGGTATAAGGTACGTCGCATAGGATTATCTAGGCGACGTACTCAAATTCCCACGTCGCCCAAAAGCTGTTGACCACCGACACTTTTAAGTGGCGGTCAATAGGGGTTTTACTAACCTTTAGGTGATGTAGAAACTAAACTTACGTCGCCTAATACTTATCTTAGGCGACGTAGGAATAGTTTCTACGTCGCCTAAGATTCTGTCATCTTTATATCACACCATGTCCTCCATTTTCGAAGTTGATGTGTTTTAAAGCTACTTTGGGCGATTTTGGCAATTTTAAAGGTAAAAATCAACATCATTTCTCTCATTAAAGGCTTGTTTGATCTTTAGGTAATCTACCTATTTTTTATATTAGTTATTTATTAATTTTTGTGTTTATATAGATATTGTGTTTAGTGTAAAAAATTTGTAATTGGTGTTGAAGATATAGTATTGTTGTTAGTTGTTGCCCCTATAGGTTAGTACTATGTTGTCTAAGAACATGCCATTTTCGGTTTTAGAGTTAATTTGGACAATTTTGGCGATTTTGAAGGTGAAAATCAACATCATTTCCCTCATTAAAGGCTTGTTTGATATTTAGGTACTCTATCTCTTATTAATCTTAATTAGTTACTAATTTTTGTGTTTATATATATATATATTGTGTTTAGTGTAAAAAATGTGTATTTGGTGTTGAACATATAGTATTATTGTTAGTTGTTGCCCCTATTTGATCTCTACGTTCATTCTAGTCGCCTAAGAACATGCCATTTTAGGGGTTGATGTGTTTTAGAGTTAATTTTGGCGATTTACACGGTAAAAATCAATATCATTTTCCTCATTAAGAGCTTGTTTGATCTTTAGGTACTCTATCTATTACTAATATTAATTTTTTTACTAATTTTTTACTTTATATACATATCGTGTTTAGTGTAGAAAATGTGTATTTGGTATTGAAGATATAGTATTGTTGTTAGTTGTTGCCCTTTTTTTTATATATACGTTAGTGTTGTTTGTAGTTATTGGTAATTTTTGAGTTTGTAATTATTTGTCATATAACAGTGATCGAAAATGAATAAGAACTGGATGAAATGCTCAATAGGTTCAACGGAATTCATTGCGGGGCTAATGGAGTTCTTAGAGTATGTACGAGAAAATGGCAACAGTTCGACTGGATTGTATCCATGTCCCTGCAAAAAATGTTTCAACATGGGCCAATGTGTGACATTAGATGAAATATACATCCACTTGACCAATGCGGGTATAATGGAGTCGTATACAGTATGGAACCTACACGGGGAAATTTTAGAGACACATTCGCAATGGCAAGCAGAACAGAACAGGGCATCTTCAAGTAACCCGACCATGGACTTCGTACAAGATGCTTTTCCTTTTCGTGAATCGTATGATCACGCTGGCGTTGACAATGCATTTCACGCCGACCCTGTCGCCAAAGAAAATTTGATAGCATATCAGCATCTCTTAGACGAAGCAGTGACTCCACTGTACGAGGGTAGTCAAGTCACGGCGCTGGCTTCAATGCTTAAATCGCTGCAGCTGAAACAGAGTTGCAATATGGCAGACACATCCTTCAACAAGTGGGCTGCTGAAATTAATTACCTATTGCCGGAAGGGAACAAGTACCCGACTCATACAAAGCTATAAAAAAGGCCTTAAAGAAGATCGGCATGGGTTACGAGGTTATCCACGGGTGTTACTACGGCTGCTACTTGTTTTACAAAGAGGGTAAAGACCTAGTTCAATGTCCTATTTGCGGTGAGTCAAGATGGGAAGAAGAAAATACAGGCGGTGGCAAACGAATTTCCCAGAAGACGGTTCGGTACTTTCCATTGGCACCGAGGTTGCAGCGTCTGTATAATTGCAAACATATTGCAAAGGAAATGCGGTGGCATGGGGAAAGAAGAAAAGATACTGAATATCTTAGACATCCAGCGGATGGAGAAGCATGAAAGGATTTCGACAGGTGACATATATATTTACAGTTCGTACACATACAATTTACTAAACTGTTAGTTTAATTATTTTCATATTAAGGAATTTGTCTTGTCATGTTGCAGGTCCCAACCGCAATTTGCCGCCGACATTAGAAACGTACATCATGCTCTAGCGTCAGACGGGTTCAGTCCGTACTCTACTATGGCGGTTCCCTACAGTTGCTGGCCTGTTATTGTGATGCCTTATAATTTGCCGCCTTCGTTGTGTATGAAGAAGGAGTTTAACATTCTAGTCTTACTAATATCCGGCCCCAAGAATCCAGGAAAGACCTTAAATGTGTTTATGAGACCACTGATTGATGAACTTAAGATGCTATGGGAGACGGGGGTTTCGACTTGGGATCGATACGGTGAAGTGGCATTCAACACTAGGGCAGCCGTTATGTGGACCATCAGCGACTTTCCATGACTAGGAATGTTGGGAGGTATTCAGACAAAAGGGTACAAGGCATGCCCCATATGTTTGGACGATATTGTTGTAGTTCACAATAATGGAAGGATGTCTTACCAGGGCTCGCGTAGATGGCTTTCCGAAGATCACCCTTATAGGAGGCGATCAGAAAGGTTTAATGGGGAGACAGAGCTCAGACCCGCCCCACAAATAAAGTCTGCACGTCAGGTTCTTGAAGCTACCAACAGTTTTTCTTACCCTCAAAATTCTTTGCATCCGCATCCTGACTTCAAACAGGTACGGCTCAAACTAACATTAGTTGTGATATTGTAATATTGTAAATTGATAAATTGTGTTGTACTTAATGTCAGGCAGCTAAAAAGAGACTGTGTTGGACTCACGTCAGTATATTTTGAGAGCTGCCTTACTGGACATCATCGAGTGTGAGACATGCATTAGATGTGATGCACATCGAAAAAAATGTATGCGACAACATCTTGGGCACAGTTCTAGGTCTTGATGGAAAGATTAAGGACGATGTGAAATCTCGATTAACTCTAAAGAATATGGGCATACGCAGCAATCTTTGGCCGAGGATAGGGCCGTCAGGAAAAGTGACGCTACCTCAGGCGAATTACACAGTTCGTCCTAGGGATCAGAAGGACGTATTTGATCGAGTTGCAGCTGTTAAATATCCAAGAGGTTATGCTGGAAGCCTAAAGAGTAAGATCAGACCATCTGATAAAAAGTTTTTCGGATTAAAGACTCACGATTGCCATGTCATGCTTCAGCGTGTTCTTCCTGTGGTTATCCGACCATATTTGGGAAGGGACGTTGCCGACGCGTTAGTAGTGTATTGCAGATTCTTCCAGACAATTTGCGCCCGAGAGTTGAAGAAATCGAACGCCCGTCAACTATAGACCGATATTTTCATGATCCTATGCAAGTTGGAGATGATATTTTCGCCAGCTTTCTTTACCATCATGGTCCATCTCTGCATCCACCTGCCCGAACAGGTCCTGCTCACCGGTCCCGTGCATTATACCTGGATGTTTTCCACTGAAAGGTATTATTTCAAATTTTAGGATACTATATATAATTGTCTTTAATTGTATACATTTGTACTATATAATTGCGCAATCTTTCAGGCAGCTCGGAGAATACAAGAAAGATATTAGAAACAAGCGTTACCCAGAGGGGTGTATTGTCGAGAGGAACATCATGCACGAGTGTGTGAATTTCATGAAGACGATGATGATGATGAAAATGATGACGATGATGACTATGATTGAGATTATTATGTGCGTTTAAACCTAGCTGTGGCATAATTCTTATGATTATGGACAACAAAGACAAGTGAATTAATTGTTGATTAGGTGCGTTATAATAATCTGTTGCACCCCTATCGGGTTATAATAATAATTATTATGATTATTACATAAATTATTACTAAAATATAATTGTGCAGGTTATAATTATAATACAGATTATTTAATTAAAATTATTAAAATTAAATTACTATTAAAATAAAAAATTATTAAAAACTATACTTGGGCGACGTAGGTATTTACCTACGTCGCCCAAGTGAATTTCAAATTTTCAGAATATTTAAAATTTTCGTGAAAATTTAAGGGGGAAAATCTTTTGGGCGATGTAATAATTTATACGTCGCCTAAGATTCTCTTAGGTGACGTAGGTTTAAATAGAGCAACCCCTATGGAGCTATGTGATGATATGCAAGATTTGATAGAAGAAATTTTTCCGCAAGATCCAAATGAAGATGCACAAAGATTTTACAAGTTGTTGGAAGAGGCGGAGACACCACTATATGAGGGTTGCAAAAAGTATTCTAACTTGTCATTTCTTGTCAAGTTGATGCACATCAAGTGTACCAATACTTGGAGCAATAAATCATTTAATATGTTGTTAGAACTGTTAAAAGATGCATTTCCTATGTGTGAAAGACATCCAAAATCTAATTATAGTGCAAAGAAGATTGTTCAAGAACTTGGTCTTCATTACGAGAGAATTGACGCATGCAAGAATGACTGTATAATTTATTATAAAGAACATGCAAATGCAACTGAATGTCCTGTATGTAAGTCCTCAAGATGGCAGACACAATGGGGCAAGGGCGACAGAAAGAAGCGAAAAAAGATTCCATGGAAGGTGTTGCGATATTTTCCTCTCACACCAAGACTTAAAAGGTTGTTTATGTCATCAAAGACATCATCAAGTATGAGGTGGCATTCGGAAGAACGTGTGAAAGATGGTGAGTTAAGACATCCAGCGGACTCAGAGGCTTGGAAACATTTTGATCAAATTCATGAATCATTCAGTGCCGACCCCCGAAATGTACGACTTGCATTGGCAACTGATGGGTTCAATCCTTATGGGAATATGAGTACAAGCCATAGTACTTGGCCAGTTCTTTTATTTCCATACAACCTTCCTCCATGGATGTGTATGAAATAGCCTTATACTTTTATGAATTTACTTATACCAGGACCAAAGAGTCCTGGCAATGATATAGATGTGTATTTAAGGCCATTGATTGATGAATTACAGACATTGTGGGAAACTGGTGTGGAGACTTATGATATATCTACCAAGCAAAATTTTCAGATGAGAGCTGTTGTCATATGGACTATCAATGATTATCCTGCATACGCTAACCTCTCAGCTTGGAGTACGAAAGGAAAATTAGCATGTCCATGTTGTGCGTCAAATACTAATCATCGTAGGTTAAAGAATGGCTCAAAAGAGTGTTATATGGCTCATCGTCGATTTTTACCAGCAGGCCATCCATGAGTGCTCATATGATGTCTTTGGCCAATGGTCCTGAACTCAGAGCTAAACATTATCCAATTTACAATGTGCATGGATTTAGATTCCATACATTATCTCGTGATGAGGCAAAAAAAACACAAAATAATGGAGTTATGGTGAAAAGAGAAAACCAAATTGAGGGCGAAGTGCCATGGTATGGATCCATAAAAGACATTGTTGAGTTGCGGTATACAAAAAAGAACAGGGTTGTCTTGTTCAATTGTAATTGGTATGACACAACCACAGAACGGACTGGTTATAAAGTGGATCGCTATGGGATAGTAAGTGTTAATACACGAGCCAAGTTGAAAACTGATGAACCATTTGTGCTAGCTGACCATGCAACTCAAGTTTATTACATTCAGGAAATCAAAAATAGTACTTGGAGTGTTGTGGTGGAAACAAAACCTAGAAATGTTTTTGAGATGCCTACAAATAAAGGGGAACCATCTCAAGAAAAAGAAACTCAGCATGGTTACACACATGATAATCAAAATGAGGACGAAGATTTGGAATAGATTGTTATAACAATTTTTCATATGATTTTGCTGTAATTAAATGTTATTCTAGATCTTTTCTTTATTTTTCAATTCAAGTTGCAATAAAATTTGTGTTATATATTTTTTTACTAACTTTACTTTGATCAAACTAAAAATCTTGATTGAGATGAAAAATTATTTAAGCTTCCATGAATGTGTGTTGTAGTTATGGCAAAGAAAGCAACAGGTCGCAAAACGGCAGTCAGCGGAACAGAAGATATCTCTACTTCGGTCATTAATACCAGTATGCAAGTCAATGTTAATGAAACACAAGAGACTGGTATGTCATGTTTTTCTTACGGTTTTTTTTCTTCAAAGTGGCAGAATAAATTCCTATAAAATTGTTCTTTCATATTATAACCCCTGCCTTTTAATAAGGATTTTTCTAATTGTAATTGTAATACATATATAGTCATTGCAAAGAAAGCAAAGGGTCGCAAAAGACAATTAAGCACAGATAATAATACACCTTTTAATGACAATGAAGAACAAGAAACTGAAGAGATAGGGTCTGAGTCTCAACCTTCAAATGCAACAGGTAATGTCTATATTTGTTCCTTAGTAGTTTTTTTATTGCTTTTTTTTTGCTCTAAGTCAAACATTGTAATTAACTCTTTTTTTTTTATCAAGTTTAGGTCCTCCGAAGAAGAAAGGTAGAGGGGGAGCTAAGGGTGAAAAGGGACATGGCATGCCAGCTGATATACACGATGGAAGGTATTCAACAATTTCATATTCTTCTTTCCAAAATATTTTTTTTCTTTTTTCTTTTTTCTTTTTGGATTGTATATACATGGCATTCAGGACATCAATATTTGTTCAAATTAAATGTTGGGGTTGTTTTCAGGATCATAACCCCTCAAGCAACACGTGCAATATTCCCACTTTTCAAGCAAGAGCTGACTGGGCCATATACAACATGGCCTCAATACAAAAAACAAGGAAAGAACTTGACCAGGGTGTATGAACGTTGGCAAGAATGTAACTTCAAATTCACATGCTCTGAAAAAGATGTAAAGAATGCATTTGAAAAGCATATTGAAAATCGATATCCCGACTGGATGAGTGCAATAAGGAATAGTATTTTTAAAAAGCATAAGACCGCTGCAGCTCGTTATGCTAATTGCCCAAAAGGAATAAAGAGAAATGTGTGGCCCCAATTGGTTGAAGAATGGCTAAAACCTGAATGGCAGGTAACTAAATGTACTAGTTTTTTTTTTGTTTTAAAATCCTTTGAGACTTTTCTCATTCATTAACGTTTTTCACAGGAGATGAGTGAAAGAAACAAAACTAATCCGGATAAATCAACCATTGTTCACACAACGGGCTCTGTTCCAATGGCAAAATGGCGCAAAGAGGAGGTAAGAAATACAAACTTATTATAGTTTGTTATTCTATGTAATTGATTCAATATATATCTTAATTATTAATTTGAATAATCTATTACTTTTATATAAATTGGAAATGAATATTATATATGACTATCTAAAACTCATCTTATTTAATCTAACAGCTTGATCGAAATGGAGTCGAACCTAGCCCAATAGAATGTTGGAGGAAGTTTCATGTAAGTAAAGCAAAGGACGGAAAAGAAGAACATTGGAAAAGTGACAAGGCTAAGGAAATTTATGTAAGTTTCTATACTTGATTCGTAAGTCTAATTTTTTCTATTCATATAATATGGTATACATATGATTAAATTTGAATAATTTTATTTGAAGGATGATCTTACTGAAAAAAAGAATAGAGTGGAAGAGGTGTTTGGTGAAGTTGATGATTGGGAGATATATCAGAAAGTGATTGGTGGGCCTAGTCACGGTCGTGTACTTGGTTTAGGTGTTGGGGTCAAATTAAACGATTACATTTCACCTAACCAAACCTATAATAATCCTAAATGTTTGGAGCAAAAAGAAGATTATGAAAGAGTGAAAGGCCAAGTTGAATATCTGACAGATAAATTGGAGAAGTTGACTCAAATTGTTCACAGTTTGCTGCCTAATACCTCAGACAATTCTAAAGCAAGAAACTCACATTCTGTGGTACTATTTTTATATTTTAAGTATTTTTATATATTGCTATTGTTCATGCTAAGTAATGCATTTTTATCTCTTACTTATTTTGCATTATAACTTTTTTTTCTTTTACAATAGGACAATATTGCAACAGATTCAAGTGCACACAATGATGAAGATGGGGATGAATACCATGATGAAGATGGGGATGAAGATGTTGCTGAACATGGGGATGAATACCATGGTGAAGATGGGGATGAATATGATGCAAACTTTAATGAGGACTTTTATTAGCATATATTGTTAGCTTCCTTGCTTAAGAGTAACTATGTTATAGAGACTAAATTTTGAATAGTTATCTTTATCTAAACATGTATGAGATTTATAACTATGTTTTTTTTAATGCAATATTTTATGAACTTTTAATTGTCTCCTTTTCTGTATATTAAAAAAAATTATCTTGATTCATTTATCTCTTAAAATTAGGTAATTGAAAATTAAATTGAATGGGAGGAAAAAAAATTGCAAACAAATTTCAATGAATATGAATTTTTCCTACAGAAAATATCAATTTTCGATGAAAATATGACCCTCGATATTTATTCATTTCCGATGACAAACAATCGTCAGAATTAGATATTCTTATCGAAAATAGTTTTTTTCGACCACTACTGTTCCTCAGAAATAAATCCTTGAAAAAAAATAGATTGGCTACCAACCATTTTTTTTCGACAAGCAACGAATTATTTCCAATAAATATTTTTTGTCAAAAATAATATTTGTCATCGTTCAAGAGTGAGAATTTTCGAGCACTGAAAAATTATTTACGACCATGACTGGTTGTCGAAAATATATCTTTTTTCGAGGGTTGGTCGAAAAAAGACTATTTCCGATGACATTTTTTCCGAGGACCACCGAGGGCACCTAGCCGTCGGAAATAACTTTTTCCGAGGGGAAAAGTGGCTTTTCCGACCAAATTGCAGCCTTGAAAATGACTATTATTGTTGTAGTGCGATTTGTTACTCTGTTTTTGAAGGCCGAGTATAAGCTTATATCCTTGACAATCGTGTAAGGAATTGTCAGGTTTATACTCGGTCCTTTGAAATCGAATAACATACAGTTTACCCGGTTGTTAATAATCAAATAAAAAGTGATAGTATTTTCAAAAGATACTATAAGTGTCAATATTTCAGCCCTTAATTGTACCATTGGAGATATTATTGGAGAGAGCACACAATTTTGGTCAGTACGACAATAACAAAACACGCTTAATCATGACAAAGATAGTATTTGTATAAAAAGTATTACTTGTTTGACTTTCTAGTTTTATTCAAAATTATTTTTATCTTTTATTCGAGAACACTCTATATAATAATAAATGAAATTAATATTATTCTTTGTGCTTATGAATAAATGGGCAATATTGAAAAATTTCCAAGCGTGTTCTGCAGTTCCTTGTGAATCTAAATGTAATTTTTAACTTTTTGTTTACAAGCATTAGAAGGATACACATGGTGGTCGGCTAAGGGGGGAAGGGGACGAGAAACGGAGTTTCAAAGACTCAAACCTAAGCATGGGGTGCGAAAACCCACCTATTTTTCCACTATGCTAGCACCCCATGTGTGCGAATCTTGTTTATCTGTAAATTTTGTTCCCCGTAATGCTATTTATTTGCTGAAAATGGATAATTTCAATGTTAGGTTGAGATATTTCCCGAAAAAAATGATTTCTTTTTACATAATATATAGCATTTTAGTGCACTTCTAATCTGAATTTCACTAACTTTCGATCTTAATTTTATGACGATTTTTTTTGAAATTAATCTACTCATTGCAAAGATCATCTCCACTAAGTTTCGTGAAAAAAAATCATCAATTTAAGTCTCAAACTAAACTCCCTTGGACAGACTTGGATGGAAGAAAAAAGAGGGAAGGCCAAGGTTTTGAAGAAGTTTCAATTTGGAACCTCATCCGTTAAGTTATTTAACGGATGTTGACGGAAGTTTCAAATTGACATTTTTTCGTAGTTCAAGTTCCAATTTAAAATAAAAAATTGTTTAAGTTCCACATTGAAAAAATGCAATAGTTAAGGTTCCAAATGGGTTAAATACTCATATATATGGTGTTTGAGATTGAGGCTGGAGGGAAGTGGACGTTATGAGGGGGCAAATGTCTCCCCTTAATTTTCGAAATTTGGTATTTTTAATTTTGATATTAAATTATTTTTTAAAAATTTTGTAAATATATATTTATTAATTATTTTGCCTTCTCTTATTTCTTTTAAAAGAATTAGTACTAACATTAATTCCACTCTCCACCTCCCCTTCCCCCCAATAATTTTTCTTTAGTATTATGATTGTCGCCTCTGGCCAATCAAATTCCTAACTCTACTCCTAATTCTTTCTTTTATAAAGTAAAGGAGAGTAAAAGAAAAGACAAGTGTTCAAGTGGTTTTGTCGGGTGATTTTTTTCACAAACTTTTTTTTTAAAGCAAACAAAACAAACTAATGCATATTATTTCCAACCAAAGAAAGTAACCATTCTGGGTTTACTTAACATTGGTTAATATTAATAACATGGGTTTACTTAACGTAGATTAATATTATTTTTGGTTGATTTTAAATGTGGGTTAACTTAATTGGTCAATTATAGGTTTAGATGGCAAATTACCACCAAAACAATCCATTTCTTGTTTTGTGCTTTTATTTTGTTAATTTCCTACCATCTCATCTAATTATAGTGAACATATTTGCCTGAAAATGGAGTCCTACTTTCTCAAAAATGAATATATTCCCAGTAAAGTTATTGCATTTGTAGTGATTTGTTACATTCTCAGTGTTGACCATCAAGATCAAGAATTTATAAGTTGAATACAAATTGGAATAGATGAATATAGATAATTAAGTTGAATACAAATTGGAATATGTGTTGACCATCAAGATGAATTGCACCAGGTATTTTTAATACAAATTGGTATTTTGAATATGACAGACTTGCTTACTGAGTGACAAACGAGCATAATGCTTTTATTTCAAGATGCGTGTAATATCTATGGAATCTAATCTAACATGCCACGTGGATAATTGCACCAGGTCACATTTGTTCATTCTCAAACATGCCACGTGGATGTATAATTTTTCATTTTTTTTGCATTTTTCACACTTTCTTAATAGTTACACCGGCAGTATTTTTCTTTAATTTTCACACTTTCAAAACAATTACGTGGGCAATTTTTCCCAAAAGTCTTTCCTCTACTTTAGTGGTGCACTTGTGTAAGTTTCATAAAAAATAAAAAATAAATAAATAAAGTAAGAAACATCCATGACCTTTGGCTTG
The DNA here is from genome assembly GCA_021464415.1 of Lonicera japonica. Taxonomy (NCBI): domain Eukaryota; kingdom Viridiplantae; phylum Streptophyta; class Magnoliopsida; order Dipsacales; family Caprifoliaceae; genus Lonicera; species Lonicera japonica. The sequence goes on along the minus strand of JAKCWG010000778.1, from coordinate 140,444 downwards.
ATTGGTTATCTAATTTTATTTCTTTTTAAACGGTAGTACTAAGTTTTAAAAAGTGAGTTTAGAGCAAAATATGGTTAAAAAAAAAATTGGGTTGAAAAACCCAAACTCAATGGCTAACAAAATAAGTTCGAAATAAATAGAGATAATTCGGTTTTGGCCAAACCCGCTCCATAGCTGATCTATTGCTATCCCTATATATATATATATATATCTAATTCAAATCAAAATATAAAACAAATATGTCAAGTGGTCTAATAGTTAAGTAACGGATTACATTGTTAAAGGTTTAATGTTCGAATTCGAAACCTTTTGTAACTACATTTTTTTATGAAAATAGGGATCGTAGGGATAAAATAGGCAATTTAAAAGTCTAATATAGTTTCACCACTCGAAACTAGTCTTGTCTTTATATGCTTTATATAATATATATATATTATTAATAATTTTATTTTTTTAGAAATAAAAAGAGTTGTAAGTCTCTTCATTTAATTATAAATAACGAAAATGTACCTCAAACTCATTCTTAATCTTAGATTCAAGTGGATGCCTCCCCAATTAAGCTAACCCATTTTTTCATAGCTGAAGTTATATTTTTACGGATATAATTGTGTTATATATGGTGTCATGTTATGATGAGTTGTTAACCTATTGCTACGAGCATATTTGCATGACAATTAGAATCATACTTTCCTAAGCATCTATATTCCATGACAATTGGAGTCATACTCTCCTAAAATTAACGTAATTCAAAAAAGGAATGAATGCAATATATATAATTCTCTTGCTGGTGTTTGAGTGCGATGATATTTCAGTCGATTTAAGAGAAAGTGTTTAACAATTTGATATTATTTAATTTTATACTAAAAATTATTTATTTTCATTTGTTAGATGAGATATTGGTCGAAACTAAGTTTAAAATACAAAAATTGAGAAATACAATGTGAGGTTAGCTCTAAAGAACGGATATTTCAGTTAGGGTCGGAGTATCGGTATCAAATACGTATCATGCATAGATACGCGACGGATATGGCAAGATACGAACATAATACGTATACGAGTATTCAACTTTTTTATTTTTTATTTTAAATTTCGAATACGGGAGGGAGACGGTAAGGATACTTGCGGGATTCAGTGGAGTAAGTTTTGTAATTTTTTTTTACTGGAGCCGCTTTAAAAATAACAAATAATTCCTTTAATATAGAAATCTCTAAAAGAAAATTAGGTTTTTCATTTACAGCTTAGTGAGTAAGTCAACCGGTGAGAATCCGCAAATGCGACCCCCGGGTCTCAATCTTGTGTTTAAAGGGATCTAAAACATCAGAACGGATTTCATCGTTTCATTTACTTCAAAATATAGGGATCTGTCCTATTTTCTATTTCTAATTGCATTCGGATTCGTTCAGAGTCGCCTGACCGAGGAGGGTGATTATGCTGCTTTTGCGGCTCTTTACTTGATGAGGGAGCCGAAGGGGTCTCGGGATCGGATTTTTTATGATCAATACCGGGCATTGGGCGGAGATCTGACGCGCCGAAAATACTTCCGTGCTTAGGTACCCAAGTGCAGGTTGTCAAGTTATAATACTTGGTAAGTCCAAGTGTCGAACCACAAGGATAGTCGGAAAGACGATGTAGTGATTACGAGTCTAAGGCTTTGTTTAAGAGAATTTGATTGGTTGATTTTATTTGTTGATTTTAAAGTCTTGCAATAAAAATTAAAATGATGTAATAATAGATGAGAAAAAGCTAAGGCATTATAGAATTCATTTGTTTTGCAAAGTTAAGTAAAATCAATCTCATTCAAAGTTCTCAATGCAATTCCTAAGTGTTGAATATTTTACCCATTTCTAAGCAAAAGGGTGTGGAGCAAAAGCAACCCATTCCCATATAAATGCCATATAAAGAAAGGGTGTAAGCAAATATCAACACAAGTGTATCTCTCATTTTTATCTTGTGACAAAGGGTGTGAAGCAAGTGCAACCCATTCCCATATAATATCAACCAAGATTCAAACTTAAAATACACAAAAAGAAAATGCATAAATTTAAACTAGGCATTTAAGAACTCATTGTTAGTTTTCCCTAGGCAAATGACTTGATTATGAAAATGGCCAACTACAAGGAGTTTAGCTCGATAAATCATAACATTTCATTTGTCTAAGATTGGGAGGTCTAGGTGGAGGTCAAACCGTCCTATATAGACTTTTTTTGATAAATACAAATTGAATCCTTAAAATGATTAATGAAGTTGTTTATGACATAAATTTAAAAGATCCTCTTTGGCAATACTTTAACTAAGAAGATGATGAGTCTTAAAATCACATAAAGTGTAGAAAGCACTCAACATATCATTAAAGTATTTAAAGATTAAAATCTCAAATTTATGGTGTTTCCATGAATATCAAAAACTAATCATGCTTGGCAATGAAAAGTATCTCATTCAAAGAAAGAATGGACATAGGCTAGTAAGAAATACACAAGTGTACCATCTCTCCATTAATGCTTGACATCTATGTATACAAAGCATACAAAGTCAAATCATCATATGAAAATTATCTTACTAGCTTATGAATGGTTAAAAAAATGGAGAAGATGAATGATTCAAAAAGTATTTAACAATACTAACAATGGAATGAGAATTGAACTTACATAATTAATGCATTGCAAATTTCATCTTTTAGCCTTAGCAAAGAAATTTACTCCATAATAAATGTAGAGACAAGAATTATAAAAGTGAACTTCATTTCTCTCTCTAGAAAATACTATTACAAGCTCTCTATAAATTGAGAAATGAGAAATAAAAATAAGACTAAGATCCCCTCTCCAAAGCAACAATGAAGACTATAAATAGGAGAGTTTTGTTGGATGCCAAAAATAAACAATGCTTTTTTTTTTGGTGGAGAATTCCACTATCTTGGATGCTCTTTAATCATATGGACAATTCCACTTTCTTTCTTTAATCACATGGACATGGAGACTTCCACTTTCTTGGATGCTCTTTAATCACATGGAGCTTCCACTTTCTTGAATTCTTTTTGTCCATAGAAATTTCCACTATTGTATTGAATACAATATTTCTTGAAATCTAAAGACACCAAAATAAACACAAAAATGTGCCTTTCCAAGCATTGTTAAATACAAAAGTGCTACGAGACTAATCGCGAAATAATTTGGCAAACCGAGTAGTTTTAGAGAAATAAACGCGTCAAACAACTCCGAAAATGAGCGTATGAATGACAATATTAAGCGTTTATCAAGATCCCAACTACATTCGGGGACAGCTGCATTTATCGAGGACAGTCCCTGGTTATCTGCCGCCGGTCCCCAACCAAAGGGACCTTGTACCAGATTCAGACGATGAGGACCCTGATGGTGAGAAGGTGGTTCCCCCAGCTGCTAATGGGGGGCTGCTGGACCCGAGGGGGGAGATGGTGCTGAGACCGAGGGTGAGGCTTCTGGGCCGCGTGCCGGGGCAGGGCCGGCAGAGGGACTTCAGACGGCTCTTGGTACTACTTCTGAGGGTGTCCGGCTTCCTACTAGGCCACTAGGGACCATTCATGAGGAGTGGGAGTTTACTGAGAGGTCTTGGGGGCCAGCCGATCTTGGATCAGATTTTGATTACGATCAGTTCGGGCAGACGCCTCCTACCGGTGTGGCTACTCCATCCAGTAGGGTCCCTCCCCTGAGAGAGACTGTTGTGGTGGACCCTCTGGGTGTGCAGACTTATGCTACACTCTTTGTCTCCTGCTGCCATGGGCCCTCCTCCTCCCACTCGTGAGGGGGGCGGTTCGTCTTCTGCAGCGGTCCAAGTAGGTTCTTCCATTCCGGTGGTGACTATACCATCCCTGCCCCGAGATATTGATTATGTTAGTGCAGGTTTTCGTCGGTATGCTGTCCCTGAGTTCCCTCTTCCTGACGGCACATTCGACTATTTGGAGGGGCGTATGGGTGATGAGGTAGACTCTTTTCCTTTCTCTCCTACTTATGTCCTTTTACATATGTACTCTTTCTTTATAATTGAACTGATCTCTCTCTTTTCTTGTATCCCTTTGCAGTTGATGAGCGTCTAGGCCGCGGATCTGATGGCGCTTTACGCGCATTATCTACACAACTAGAACCTGCTCCAGTATGTTGGTCGGGATCCCCTTTCATATGCTAGCGATTACTGGAGGGTGCTGCAGGCTTCCCTAGATGTGGACGATCCTATTGGTCCCTCCTGGACGCCGACTGAGTCTCGGAGGAGTACTAGCTGAACTTCTAGGCATTCACAATCTTCGGTGATCCGACCTACAGCCCCTTCTCTGGCGGCCGAGCCTTCTCAGACTATTGGACCCTCCCAGGCTGTTCCCGTGGTTGCCCCTACCCCTGAGGAGGCTTTGGGTGATAGCGAGAGCATGTCGAAGCGCACTCGTCATGATTAGTCTCCCTGCATAACTTCTTAGGAACTAATTTTGGACAAATGTTAGACAGTTTTTATATACATACATAAAAATGTTTCGTAGTTTTTATTTTATTATTATTTTTAAGAAATTTCCTTATCTGTGTGTGTGTGTGATGCGTATATATTAACTGCTCTGGAAATCATACCTTGCTTGTGGAAAGGTTAAAGAAAAAAAAGGAAAAAATAAGATACATACATAAGTACTTCTTTTGGCAAAAATTTCTAAAAAAAGTGAGCTCGTAAACTGAATTGTCACGCGATCGACAATCCTTCCTGGAAAGCAGTTTGTCGCGCGATAATCTCTTCCTGAGATGGGTTTGTCGTGCGACAAACAGGTACATGACACTTTTTCCTATAAATACTCTATGTTTTATTCCTTCATTTTCACACCATTCTCTTTTACTCTCTCTCTTTTGTACTAAGATGCCTCTTTTCGCTCGAAAAATGACTTTCTGTATATCAAAGCTCGGGATGCCTTAGTTTTTTCAAAAAATGGTCTGAACTTCGGTGTCTTCAGCCCCCTAGCGGCATGGGGTTTTCGCCCAGTAGACTTCTCTTCCTTTTAGGGGCCTCGTACTTCTGGCAATCGGGAGAACACCTCTTCCGTTTTGGTCTAGACGAGCTTTGTCCGACATTTGAGGAGTTCTCGTGGCTCATTCGTTTTGACACGCGGTTGCCCATGGTCGTCCCCATTGATGATGTTAGTCCCCGGGACATGCTCATTGCTTTATTATCTATTTCCCAGGCAGCATGTGATCGTTTTATTACCGGGGGTTTGCTGAATCTTCATCGATGGTCAATTTCTTTCATCTGTACGAGGATGATCCTTCCTTGAGTTCTGGTCGTACTGCCGCGGCTCTGATTTGTCTGGTCTCGGACATGCTGTTGGTCACGGGCTCTACTTTGGTTGATCCTATGATTCTTAGTCTGATTCATCAAGTTCAAAATGGGGAAACTGTAGTGCCCATTATTCTTTCTTAGACCTTGAATGGCTTAGATGATCTTCAGAGGGGGTCCTCAACTTTTCTCAATAGGAGCCCACGTCTGTTGTACATGTGGTTGCTGGAGCGCTTTCGATCAGTGGGTTTTAATGGGGTTCGACTAGGTAATTCGACACATTTCTTCCATCGTCCTCTTTTCATTGCTTTGACCATGTCTTCCTCTGACTGGACTATATGGTTTTCTGAGAACTTTCGTGCAATCTGTTGGCATATTTTGTGGTGGAAACTCAGGGAGATGGTGGTAGGCGTGGGTGGACAAAATTACGTCCGACTTATGGGTCTCTGGTTTACCTCTTTCTATCTTCCCGGGCGTCTTCTACGGCAGTTCAATATTCCCCAGAACATCCCTTTTAACTTGAACGACTTTTCTTCCGAGCTTAAGTTTGTTACTCCACATATTTCTTTGTCTATGGAGCGGCTGTGGCGTGACTGTTTGACCGATAGTTCGTTCATACCCGCTTCGGCATCTCTCGACCTCTTCGGGTAAACATCATCCGTTCTCGTTGGCAGTCTCTGGAAGAAGAGTTGGTCGGAGGCCCCTTTCAGATGGAATGGTTTCGATTCATGAGTTCTGAGCCTACTGAAGATAGCATTGTCTTAGCATACCAGATCTTGGATGAGGCCCGAATTGATTTGGCTGTTGAGGACCCTATTTGGCTGACCCCCAGGGCTTAGATTTGCACGTGTATCTGCCTTCTCTCTGTAATGCTTGGTGTTCTAAACCACCTTTTGAATAATATAGGAGGAAAGTTTTCTTTATAATGATTAAACCGGACCTGAAGTCACTTCTCAAATTGCCTACGTTCCCCGTTTGATTTTTTTAATAAAAACTAAAGTTGAGTTGGAGCTCAGGTTTATGTAGTTCTTAATGGTACATGGAATGTTTCTACTGATAATACTTCTTCAGACGATATATGTTGGCGGGTGAATGTAGTAACTGTCCATCTAGATTTGTTAGTATTACAGCCCCCCTGTATGGATTTCTTTGATGATATACGGCCCAGTCCACATTTGTCCAAATTTCCCTCTCGGATCTCTGGCGGGTTCTCGGATCTCTTTCAACACGATATCATTCTTGTTGATTCCCCTGGTTTTTACCCTTTGGTTAAAAGCTTGAGCGATTTGATTATGATACCTCTGATGGTGATATGTGGCTTTTAGTCGCTTCTCGTCTAGCAAGGCTCGCTCATTGTAACGGGCTTGGACCCATTCGATTTCATTGATCTAGTTTTCTAAAACCACTCAGAGGGAAAGGATTTTTAGTTCTACTAGAAGGACAATCTTTATCCCATAAGTAAGAGAGAAAGGAATAGCTCCTATAGACACTCTTTCAGTTGTGCGGTAACCCCACAATGCATACAGGAGTTTCTCTGGCCAGTCTCGACAAGTGTCGGTCATTTTGCTCAAGATACTTTTTAATTTTTTGTTGGCAGCTTCAACAGCCCCATTGGTTTGCGGGCGATACGGAGAATATCTGTGCCTGGTAATACCATATTCTTCCATAATAAGATTAGCCTCTCCTTCAAAGTGAGTACCGTTGTCAAAAACTATCTCATGTGGGACCCCATATCTACAGATGATGTTTCTTCGAATGAACTGAGCTGCCCTCTTAGCGTCCAGGATCCTAATAAGATTCCGCTTCTACCCATTTGGTGAAATAATCTATGGCTACCAAGATGAAATCATGGCCATTACTTACTTTGGGCGATATCTTCCCGATGATGTCGATCCTCCAAGTTGCGAAGGGCCATGGAGTGGTCATATTGTATAACTCTCTCAGGGACAGTTTCTAAGACTTGGCATATATTTGGCACATGTGGCAGTGACGTACGTGGTCATTGCAGTCGCTCTGTAGTTTGGACCAGTAGTATCCTTGCCTGACGATTTTTTGAGCTAGCGTGTGACCGCTCATGTAGGGTCCGCAATCTCCACCATGTACCTGATCCATTATTCTAACGGACTCCTCTTCTGTGAGACATTGGAGATGGGTCCCATCATAATTCCTTTTATATAGTCTCCTCGCGCAGAGTATAAACCTTGATGCCAACCTTCGGAGCATAACACGGGTCTGCTTATTTGTTTGCTCGGGCAGAGTACCTATTACTTTTCAATAAGTTTCAAATATCATAGAACTAGGTGGACGAGTTCACAGATTCTTCATTCTCAAACTTGATGGTCATGCAATAAGCTGGGCTGGGCCTTTTCTCTACTGTCAAGGTAATTTCCTCCATTCCCTCAAGGATGTCAATCATTGAGGCTAACGTGGCCAGTGCATCAGCGAAGCTGTTCTGAGATCGTGGGATATAGTAAAACTCTGAGTGTTCAAACTTTTCCACGATATCTTCCAACCTAGCCAGGTAAGGGATCAATTTCTCATCTCTGATCTTCCACTCTTTCAAAATTTGGTGTATTACTAATGCTGAATTCCCGTAAACTTGTATTATCCTTATTCTTTTCTGAAATGCAATTTCTAACCCGACTATGCAAGCTTCGTACTCGGCCATGTTGTTGGTGCATGAGAAATCTATGCGGTATGAAACAGGTGAGTGGATCTGGTCAGGGGAGACTAACAGGATGCCTAACCTATTCCCGTTGCGGTTGGCTGCTCCATCGAAAAATATTTTCCAATCTTCATCCGCCTCCAGGTTCATGATGGCTTCATCTGGAAATTTGGCCTCTTATACCATCTCGCCGAGCATTGGGTTGTCAGCTAGATAATCTGCAATGATCTTGCCCTTTACTGACTTCTGGGTCATGTACGTGATAGAGCTGGTTTCTCAAACAGGTACTTCAGCGGACCGATACGAGATGCTAAGATGAAGGGAAAGATTAACATGTAATGACGGAGTTTCTGTGTTACCCAGACGAGGGCCGTGCAAGATTTCTCCAACGGTGTGTAGTTCATTTCAAACGGCGATAGCTTCTTGCTTATATAGTAAATGGCCTATTCCTTCCGGGTAGTGGCCAAGTGCTAAGCCAGCATGGATCCCGTGGCTGTGTCCGTGACTGTGAGGTATAAGATCAAAGGTAGTCCTGGCTGAGGCGGTGCCAGTACTAGAGGATTGGAAAGATAGCTCTTTATTTTATCGAATGCCTCTTGACACTGTTCGTCCCATTCTCTTAGTGATGATTTCCTCATGAGTTTGAAAATAGGTTTACATGTTTGGGTAAGCTGGGAGATGAACCTGCTGATATACTGTAAGTTGCCCAAAACCCCCGGATTTCTCTCTCGGTGCGAGGCTCGGGCATCTCTTGAATTGTTTTAACTTTGGCTGGGTCTACTTCGATACCTTTCTTGCTGACAACGTATCCTAGCAACTTCCCCTTCGTCACCTCGAATACACATTTCTGGGGATTGAGCCTCATCTGATATTGGAGGAGTCGGTCAAAAAAGGCCTGTAAGGCTGGAATATGGCATTCTCTTTCTTTTGATTTGAATATCATGTCGTCCACGTAAACCTCTACCTCTTTGTGGATCATGTCATGGAAAATGGCTGTAACTGCTCTCTGATAAGTCGCATCGGCATTCTTCAGCCCAAATGGCATGACGTTGTAACAATACGTTCCCCACGGGGTGATAAATGCTGTTTTCTCTTGGTGGTCTGGGTGCATCTTGATCTGGTTATACCTGGCAAAATCATCCACAAATGACTTCAGAGCATGGTTGGCAGTGTTGTCCACTATTAAATCGATGTTTGGTAAAGGAAAATCATCTTTTGGGCAAGCTTTGTTGAGATCCCGGTAATCCACACACATGCGGACCTTCCCATTTGCCTTCGGAACATGCACAATATTGGCTAACCAAGAAGGGTATTCAATCACCTGTAAGAAGCCTACGCTCAATTGCTTCATTACCTCTTATTTCACTTTCAGGGACCATTCTGGCGTGAGTTTTCTCAACTTCTGTTTAATGGGTTTGGACTCGGGTTTGGTGTGTATTTTGTGCATGACTATCTGGTTGTTCAACCCTGGCATATCGGCGTAGGACCAGGCAAAGACATCCACATACTCTTTCAGAGTTTGTATGAATTTTTTCTTTTCAGTTTCAGTTAAATCGGCCCCAATGCGTACTTCTTTCCTTTCTTCCTCGGTCCCGAGGTTAATCATAAGAGTATCTCCTTCATCACTATGTATGCGTGTGATGTTCTCTTCTAGGTGCTCATTCATACTTTCTACATCTACTGAAGCAATCATTAAATTTACAACATCGGAGTACTAAAAAGTTGGATATTCTTTATTGATTATATTACATATGGGTACAATTTCAAATAACATATTGAGGAGTGGCTCCCCCTAGTTTTCCTCTTGTTCTCTCTCCTATTGCTACCCGTTACATTTTCACTCTTTCCCTCCCAGGCCCTATCTTCTAGGTCTTCTTGGATCAAGTATACCAGGTCGTCTCTGGGTACGTTATCTTTAACTGCCATGACGTCGAACAGGTTCCTAATCGATTCTCCACTGCTTTTGCTCTTCTCTTCTTCTTATTTACTCTGGATTTCGGGCCCGATAGTAAGCTTGGTGGAAAAGGAGTGTGTGATCTCCTCCTTGCGGTACAGGTCGTCTTCATAGAAAATTTTCCACCCGGGCATGCTTTTTCCATCTCTGTTTTTCCAGGGTTCTTGGAAACCGCAGAAAGGAAAGCCCTCTCCTTTTTTTACGAAAAAACCGTTGAGCGAACTAAAACTCGGGAATTGGTGCCCTCGTCCCTTACCTTTATGGTGGTCTTCTTTGTTGCTTTGATACCCTAAACCCTCTTTCTCGTGACTTTCCACAGGATCTAAAGCTTGGAGGAGGCTGTGGTTTCCCATACCCAGACTGGTTTCGGGCAGATATTTCATCATTCTCAACATGTTCGTGATTTTTGCGCTAAGGCCCAGGACATTATCTGGAGGTAAGTATTCTATTCTCTGAGTAGTGAGTGCTTGTACCTGAGGCTCATAAGAAAATCCCCCCAACTGTATGCTCTGACTGCCGATTCCTAATACCGGTAGTTCAATGTCTGACAAGGTCCTTTCAGGATCTCCTTGTATGGTAACTATCTCCTTTTCGAATGGGATCTTGATCTTCTGATATAACTATGAAGGGAAGGCCCCAATGTCATATAACCAAGCCTTGCCTAGTAAAAAGTTAAAGCTGGATGGTATGTTGATAATCTGGAAATCAGCGGGAAAATTTCCAGGGCCAACTAACAGGTCGAGCCTTAGGGATCCCAGTGCGGCTCTCCTGGTGTTATCATAAGCTCTGACTGTTATTGCGGACAGAGAGAGTTCTTCCTCTGTGATGCCTAAACATTTGGGGGTCTTGAGGGGGCAAACGTTGATGGTGGATCCGTTATCAATGAGTACCTGGGGGATGACCTTTCCCCTTGTTCGGACCGTGATATGCAGTGCCAGACTATGCTTCCTCCCTAATGGTGATAAGTCCTCGTCAAAAAAGGACAAACTCCTCTGTACAGATAGTGATCCGATCATGCTTAGTATTTTTTCGGGGGTGGAGTTGGGAGAGACAACTGCTTCGTCCAGCATTTTGATGAAGGCAGTTCGATATGGTTTAAAGGCGACCAGGAGTCCCCAAATGGTGATATGAGCCTGAGTCTTCTTCAACTGTTTTAAGACCCTATCATCCCCTATCTTTTCAGGGGATATTTGTTTCTCCAACTCGACGGATGGTGGCTGATAAACCCTTCTTAATCGGGTGATTTGCTGGACCCATGAAGCGGTTGGATCTGGGTCGACTGGTGGATCTGTTCCTACAGACCAGCTGAAAGCAGTAGGGGAGGTCTCTGTTATGCATATTGCCTCTTCAGAGTCCCTTAGGGCTCGAGGTTTCCCCGGTTGTCTTGTTTTACCATGGGGCCATCCTAACCCTGACTTTTCAGGGTTAGTTGTGAGTGAGAATGGTTATGGTATCCCTTGGTTTGTCTTCCCGAGGCCATGTCCTGGCATGAAGTTCATCTTTACCATCCATTGGTCAATGATTGGATTGAGGCCTGGTGCCACTTGCGTTTTACTCAAGAGCTTGGTCATTGGGTTTTTCTTCAAATTTCTTCCTTTCCCGTAGATAGCTGCAGCTTGATCGACTATATCAGGTTCTGTCTCAACTTTGGGATAGGTTGGATCATCTTGAATGAGACCCACAGGATCAAATCCTTCTTCGCTTGTAGTTAACATATAGATTCCAGCTGCTGGGGCATGGTTGGGTAACGGGTTATGATTGATATTGGGCCCACCGGGTGCGGGTATGGTTCTTGCTTCTATCAAATCTTTGATGCGATGTCTAAGGGCCAAACAACGGTTGGTATCGTGGCCGGCAGCTTGATGGTACAGACAGTTCTCGTTCATCCTCCAGGTGTTTGGGGTATGGTTTGGTGGGGGGCGAGGATTGAGCGGGGTGACAAGTCCGACATTTTTGAGTAATTATAAGCTTTTGGTTAAAGTGGTGGGGAGAGTGCAAAAATTCCTCTTCTTTTTTGCCTCGGTGTTTGATGATTCTGCTTGTACAGGCCAATTCATTGGCGGCGTGTGTTGTGGCTGGAAAGGGTTTTATTGGTATTGGTAGGAGCTCAGCTGGTTTACGGTTAGTGTAGCAGCCTTGTTTTCGACATAGGTTGCTTTCTTGGTTTCTGTCTCTGCCTTTCTGGTCAATTCGTCATCTACTTGTGAACCCATACTTAATAGAGCTCGAAAGTGTGGGAAGACGTGCTTTCCCATGCAATTCATAACTGCTGGGGTAAAATTCTTTTGTATAATCTCTAACTGCTCTTCCTTGTCGGGTATATTCGACATCTGAGAAGCCATCTCTTTCCAGTGGGTGACGAAATCACTGAAACTTTCTTTCTCTCCTTGCTTTGTCATCTCTAAATGTTTTCGGGTGATTTCTAAGTCTTCTTTTAACACGTACTTGCTCATGAACTCCTTAACCATATATCCCCACGTCTTTGTTCGGTGTCTCTCCTAATCAAAAAACCATCTCAGGACAGCTCCCGTGAGAGTCATGTGGAAAGCTTGGGATAACTGAGGTTCCCCGCAACCAGATACTTGCATGGATCGTATATAGGATTGGAGGTGTGTTTTGGAGGGGGTTGTGCCGGTAAACTTGGTGATAGGAGGGAGTTTGAATCCCTGGGGCAATCTTGCCTTGGGGTAGAGAGAAAAGGCTTTCATATCTGTGATCTCATCGGCCCCTTTTATCTGAGAGAATCCTTATTATAGGATTCTCATATGTTCTTTCAATTTCTTCATCTCTTCACTTTCTCTTGATTGTTCCTCAGGCTGGTCTCTAACTACTACTGATTCTGCATATGCTGCTGAGAGATGATTCATATCTAGAAACTAGTTTAGCGGTGCTGCCGGAGCAGTAACTGGGGCAAGCCTCAAGGGGATATGTGGCCATTGTTGGTATTGAGCTTCGAAACCTTGCTGTCCCTGGGGTTGGGGCCATACAATCGGTGGTTCTTGCTGCTGGTAAGTTGGTCCATAATCTGGGGCCCATTGAACTTGGTTGTCAATGTGGTTGGGTGCCAGGAGGTTAGGGCCTGTTGCTTGGACAGTGTTTCCGGAATGACTAGCGGTACTTCTTGACTGTGGAGGGGGTTCGGTGCTTGTTGATGCGAGGTTTGCCCTTGATCTCGACTCGGAAGTGGACGTTCAAACCCTGGTGGTGCAGTTCTTTTGGTTGACAACTCTTCTAAACGAACCCGGGTACTTCGCTGCTCGGTGGTGTTTCATGCCAAACTCTTGCTAACTGAGAGCAGTAGACGATGCATTTCTTCCAACGTAGGTTGAACTCTTGTGGCCTCGGCTAGGCCCTGTTCCTCATCTCAAATTCTAGAGTGTTTGTCATAACTGGTGTGCTTGGTCTTATTAGCCTTCCTGTACGATCTCGTCCGGCCCAACCTTCCAGTCTGTGGTCTTCTAGAGAGGCTACGTGGTGAAAATGAAGGAAGACTTCATAACGACTCTCTTTTGTCAAAAGAAATACTAAGAAAATGCCCACGAGACATGCCTCGGGTTTTATGAGAAATGGCGATTTGAACGTAAACTGTAGCATGGTACATCCCACAGGGTTGACTCTGACATGTGTTTTACTCGTACTCGATCTTAAATGCAACGTAGGTGAACATATGGTTAAGGCTTCAGGCTCCCTCCTTTTTGGCAAGACCTCACGATATACCTTAAGGGTGGATACGTGTGAAAGCATTTTGATATACTTCTCGGGTACGTGAGTGTTCTCGTCACTCGATATACCTCGGGGGCGTACTTGGCCAAGGAGAGTGGAAGTAAATGCTTTCGGTTTATGTTGGCCTAAGAAAGCCAACTCCCTACTCACTTATAGTACTTCCGAGGGTTCGAGGTGAAATCACACTCGTAGATCATGCATGAAACAGTGATGTGCGTGAAAATTTTTGCAAGGTTCATTTCACAAATTTTATCTTTCGGCAAATATATTTTTTAAAATCTCTATTCTTCTTTTTAGAAAAAAGTTTCTTCATAAAAATGTAACGAAATAAACCAGAATAGAGAAAGCAATGAAGGCATACACACAATTTAAAGATAAACAGAGTCCACATATAAGAGCCTAGTTCTCAAAAGTCCCCAGCAGAGTCGCCATTGTGAGAATCCGCAAATGCGACCCCCGGGTCTCAATCCCATGTTTAAAGGGGTCTAAAACGTCGGAACGGATTCCATCGTTTCATTTACTTCAAAATATAGGGAACTGTCCTATTTTCTATTTCTAAATGCAATCGGGTTCTTTCAGAGTTGCCAGTACGTTTTACGAGAAAACGGACAAAATAGCCGTGTAAAAGAAAAGGCTACATAGAAGCCTTTCTTTACACGTTTGTCTACGGAACCAGTTTTCTATAGGGTTCGGGAACTATATTACAGTTTGGGAAGGTGTTAAACAGTCATTCCGCCCTTTCGGTTTCCAGTGGCTTATATGTTTATTCTAAAATTGGAAAACTGGGATGCCTTTATTGATACTCTGAAAATAACTGATGAAAATCTGATTTCGGGAAGAAGGGGGAACTGGATGAAAAACCTTGTATTCCGTGATCTGATGTTTTGACTTTAGTGAAATCTGATTACTAGTGACAAAGGTTTATCTTATCCATTTTTGAAAAGAGAGTGATTCGGTATTGTTTTCTCGGATAACAATATCAATTATCTCGTTAGGTTAATTTTAGAAAAGATCGGATCTTTATCAGAACTGATTTGATGTGGAAATGAATTTCTTTGAGGAGAGTGTATCAGATACATTACAGTCTATAGGAAAGATATAATATATCTGAATTTCATTCCTAAGTACGCTTTTATCAGTCCGGATTTTGAAAACTTGGCTTTAGCCGGATGATAAATAGTTTACTTCTTCTGATTTTCACAAATGATTTTATCGGTTTATTTTGGAAATAAAATATCGATAACCTTGACAATTAGTTTATCCAACTAGAAAGTGGACAGAACAACATATATAAAAAAGTCTACATAAAAATGAAAATGGAAGTAAATGCTTTCGGTTTGCTTTGGCCCAAGCAAACCAACTCCCTACTCACTTATAGTACTTTCGAAAATAAATACGTATATATGTGATAAACTTTAAGTAAGAATTAAAACAAGTCTAAGAAAACGATATAACAATAAACAAATATTTTAATTACTAGAAGAGACTTTCTTTACCTTCCCAGCGAGAATAATAAATAAGAGAAAATATAATACGACAGAGAGATCTCCGGCAATAATAATCTTTTCCTTCTTCGGATATTTCCGAGAACTCGATTCTAGAAATGTGACACGTCGAGTGTTGAGAATAGATTCGATAATTCTTCAGAAATAAGATGATTGTAGAATATACTTGATAGAAAGCTAGAAAATAAGATAGAAAACCCAAGATTCTTAGATCCCAAGATTCTTCCTCTAAATCCTAGAATTCCTCTGGTTTTTAGCCTTGGGGTGTTGGCATATTTATACTGCTTGAGGGAGATTGTCGCGCGACATTCCCTCCAAAAGTGGAAGTGTCGCGTGACAAATGCTTCAATGTCGCGCGACAACGGCTGAAGTGATGTCCCTGACAGACTGATGTGTCAGGGAGTGGATGGTCTGGGTCAGAAGGGTTTGTCGTGCGACACCTGGAGGTTTGTCACGCGACATATATCTTAAAAGATAGATTTGTCGTGCGACAAATCCCTCTGGGAAGGGGTTTGTTGGGCTAAAAACTTCTCGGAGTAGTTTCTAGTACTTTTAGGTGAGTGACAGACTCAACAACGGTACTTAGCAGGCGTTCCTTAGGGATCTTGCGGGGGTCACAGATTGGGGTGTCTACACAACCCTTTTATCATAAGATGAAATGATCGACCAAAACACTCCGTCCTTCGTCTACGATCATCGTTATTCGGTCTCTATCTTTCTTCTGGTATTCAAGTCATAATATTATGTCTACTTTTATGTTATTATGCAATTAAATTGACCAGTTGTTTGATTTAGTTTTATGAATATTCATGATATTGTTCATAAATTTATAAAATTCTTATAACTGAATAATTAAATATATATATATATATATATATTATAATTATCTTTTATTATATGTATCTAAGACATATTGTATCCTATATTTTACTAATTTTGCCTTATCACCATTTCGGTGAAGTGTCGTATTTGTATCTGTGCTTCATAGGAGGTTAGCCTAAACATCCAGAGTGTTTGTTAGAGAATGTCATCCTTGTTATTTTCATAATTCATTTTTCAAACTTTAATAATTTTAAACTCTTATTATATAATTTTAAACTCTTATTATATAATTTTATTTTAAATAAATTTTATATCATTGAAAAATATTCGCCGTGCTCTTTCAATCAATATCCATATTCATTATAAAAAATAATTATAAAAATTGACAGAGATAATCTTCTAAAGAATTAATAAAATTGGAGATAATTTTTTTTTCGAACATGACTAGAAATTAAGATTGGGCGTTATTGCCGCGTAGCAAACATGTTTCTAAGCATACACGCATATCCATTTTTTATAGGTCAAATTTACATTTACATCAGATAGTTAGCATCATATTTTGTTCCACTACATCTTTTGCAATAGTTTGTCTATGGATGGCCTCTTTATAAAATAAGTTATTTTATAACAATTGCGTGGTATATTTAGATGAAACTAATTTCATATATATAAACATTCTCTAAAAAAAGTTTATCTAATAATTAACTGTGTATCTTCATATTTATGCATATACATTTATTAGTTAATACTAAAACGGAAGCCTCTTCACCATAGAGCTCCACGTGTCATGCTGGCTTCATCCTGTTGTGCGTCGCGTGTTGCTCCCTTCTCTTCGATATGTATTTCTTTTATTTCTTAAAGTCTTTAGCCGTTTCGAGCGGTTTCAACCTCCTCGCTAATCGGCGTCTTCACATCTTCTCTCTCTAACAGCTCTGTCTTCTCTCTGTGTCTTCTTCTCTTCCTGATTTTGTGTCTTTCATCGTCGATTATGCCTAGGGCTTTTACTCCTCTGCCTCTTTGATAGTCTTCAACTCCTGTAATGTCAAGGTAAATTCTCCATTCATTCTCAACAATACTTCTCCTTATCTCTTATTCAATTTGTGATTTAACAACCTCCTCTTCGTTCTCCCTTTTTTAGTTTGTTAAATTTTAAAGCAAAGGTTTGTTTGGCCTCAATATTGGTGTTTTAAGGTTTCAGTAAGCAAAATTAAGTAGACTATGTGGCCAAGTATTTACACGTTGTTTAATTCAGTTTGTTTTATGGCATTATTTGATTTGATTTGATTTACATTCAGACTAGATATATATACATAAATATATATATGTATATGTATATATATGTGTGAAATACATTGAATGTACAATTCACAATTTATTTGAGTTTGCCATAGCGCACAACAGATGTTTGATGAAATGCCATAAAGAATACAACACATTGATTGCTACGTTTCATGCTTTTCTTGAAGTTAAATTTCAAAAACTATATATTAATATCATTCTTTTGGGCTGATAGCCAGTTCACCCTTCTGTTAGTTAATTCATTGCATGATTGTATCCTGATTAGTTTGTTACATTGTAGGACCTTATAGTTTGCCACTTAATTTTGAACTTGCGATGAACAGTTTTAAGAATTGCTATCAAATTGTTACATGAATTATTGAGTAACCTTCAGGCTGAAAAGTGAAAATTGATTAATTTTCAATGGGTTGGGAGTTATGTCCCCAATTATTTAATTTCTCTGTTTCTATTTGGATTTAGTTCTTCATTGGGTTTTCATTTAAATAAAACATAAAAGTGCATTTGCTTTATCCAATTCATGCATTTATTTTCCTTACAATTTGGAGATGAATAATGAATTTATATATATGTGTTTCGTTACGATTCCAATTTATTTTAAACAAAAAAAAAAAAAAAATTTCTTAGTTTTTCTCATTGTTTAGTTTTCTTCTTTTGTTTTGGAATGGCAACTAAGTGATACCAAAAGCCGTTAAGTATTTAGTTAGCTCTATATAATTTATATTATATTTCTCTAACTTAGTGGGTTATATTGTCATTTTAAGAAGATTATTGATTTCCATTTGTGTTCATTTGTTTATGTAGGAGAATGACTTCTTACCACACATGACAATCTTCAAATTTAATGAATTTACTAATCGCCTTTGTAAACATTCTTCATTTTGTGATTTGTTCAAATGTTAAGCTCTCTAATTCATAGACTTTTTCTTTTGCAAACATATATACACAGGATTCTGGTTTGAACTTCAGGGAACTTTGCAAAAAAGAAAACCTTGGCTCTAAAAAGAATGACCAAGTACTATATCTCAAATTAGATCTCACCTTTTTCCTATTTAATTTAGTATTATTCTTTTGCTCCTTATATCTATTTATTGAAGTGTTGTTTTTAACACTTTGATATTGAACTTCTCAAATTTAGGTTCAGTATACCACGGATATAGTTTCATTTACAATATCCGTATTGCTTGATTAAATTTCATATTTTAATAGGTTCCTCTTTGGAATTGGGAAAACATTTTGAGAAAAAAAATAATTAAATTTAAGACTAATTCCTTGACTTCCTCAATCAATTGTATAATCAACTTGGAGTTGTTTTTTATTACTCTGTTTGCATTAATACCATAAAATTTGAATCGCCAATCAAGTTAAAAATTTATAAGTTTGTTACAGAAAGTTTCTTCATTGGCCTTAAGTACTTGGTATCCGGTTCATCAATTATTTGGTTGGACTAATTGGCATGTTATAAATTCTTTCTTATATTTCTTTATGATAAGAGCATAGATAGCAAATTACATGCACGTGTTGTGAGTAGCAGCAGTGGGAGTCACGTGATTTGACTATAATTTGATTAACTTGATTTCATAGTAATATCATTTTTAATTTCCTCTTCAATCTGTGTGTGTGGGCATGTGGTGTTGATTTTCGCAAATGATTTTTCCTTTTTCCTTATTTGTGCTTAGTTGGATGGTCTAATTAACTTGAATTTGTATTTCAACTTTTTTGCAGATTCAAGAGTTTACTTTTAGAAGGTGTATATATCTAAGTGTCCTTCGATTTGGAAGTAGTAGTAATGGCAGTTCATCCGACCGTCTCAACCATAATCTACGTTGGCGTTCTTCACCCAGACGTCATTGTCACTTACCTATTTGATTCTTGATCCGAGTTCAAGGGCGCAGCCTCTATCAACATTCTATTTTGCTATATTTATTGATGCTCTTAAACCATTCAAGTTATATTTTTTTATTTGGGGCCACAGTATGAGGATGTGCTATTGTAAGTACACGGGTGTGGTGTATTGGTAGTATTAAGTCCATCTACGACAACACATTAAGATCATTATCTTTTAATTATTGGAGGTAGAATTTCAAATATATATAAGCATAAAAGAAAATAAGCTAATTATGAATTTATTGCCTTATGTTGCCCACCTAAAATTACAATATCCATGAACTTATAGTTGTATACTCTTTAGGCGTATTTAGCACATTTTATTGATGATCAATTACATTTAAATTATGGTTTTTAAACCGTAATTTGAAATCTATAATGTCAAATCAGAAACAAAGTTGAACTTACGCTAAGTTCTGTCTCTGCCCTGTACATGCACGATGTTAGAGGATTATATAGCTGGTGTTTGTAGACTTGAAATAATATTTTTTTTGGGCCGTTGTCCCCTATTCCATCTCTTTTATCTTCTTAATACAGAATCCTTTTTAATTTCTCCATACAATGTCATTGGATCAATCTCTTCATAATTAAATGCTTCTACAAATACAATGCAACATCACATTGACATGCATAAAAGTATTGTTTCCTCTTGCTTAAACTATTTGTTTCCCATGTTCGTAATATTTTATTGTTTTGATTTCATTGACGTTCATCATTTTTTAGGTTATACTACAATATGGTAAGTACAAACTATTTAGCAAAAACATTTCTTATATTATATATATATACTTTCAAGACGCCCACGCATCGCGTGGGTCACAATCTAGTTTGTATATAAAATGAGAGTAAGAGCATCGCCAGTTGTAGTGTATTATTTCGTTTTGTGTAAAATTTACATAATTTGTAAAAAAATAAATTCATCTCTAGCAATCTTTTAAAAATGAGTTTTTTTTTTGTAAAATAAAAGTATAAAATACACTCATAATTTATAATGTCACGTCATCTTTCTCACTTATCAAATTTTTTTTTAAATATTTAAGATGTACTAACTTTTAATACAAAAGATGAATTTTAATATAAATTATATATTTGAATAAATTGAAATTCATTTTGATTTATAATATTATGTACATATAATTTGAAGAAAAAATTGTATAAAATAACATATAACATTTGTTCCTGTTTTATTTGTTCTTTTCAATTTTACACAAAAGTTTACAAAATTTTCATGCAGATTTTTTTTAGACTTCAAGTTTTTTGTAAAAGTTGGTTGACACATAGATATACACATTAATTTTTACACGACCACTGAAGATACTCTAAAATAGTTATGGGTCCTATTTTGGGACCTATTTTTTGTGCCACACCACCATATCTACGTTGTGTATGAGACTCTCTAAGTTTCATTGACAATGTCAAAATAATTACTTTAACATGTAATATCAAAAATGATATAAACAATTAATTGAATAATTATTTTTGTTTATTTGGTTATGCATCATCCATGTATGGTTGTAGGAATTATTATTAAATTGAATGGAAAAAGAGTGTAAGTTTTACGTTACTCTACTATTTTGTGTTATAAGAAGTTACTTTTTTCTAATTGTTGTTTACATTAATTTATAAAAATTTAAATTATTAAGAACTAACGTTACACAATTATAAGTTATGTTTTATTTGGCCTCACTCCATATTAATTTTTTTAAACCATAGTTCAAATTAAGAAAAAAGTGGTTCTAGAGAGAAATATCATTAAAAAATATCCTTATTTGGTTGAAAATAATAACCCTTCAAATTTGACATGGTGTCAAACTTTTCATACTAGCAACGTTGTGTCAAATTAAGCCTTGTTTGGTGGATAATATGCACTAAATTATAGCACATATGGATATCCGTAATTAAATATGGTTAATCCTCCTCGATTACTGATTATCCTTGTTGGATATTATTATCATCCATATCTGAATCCATTTCTTGTTGGTTCAAAGAAGAAAGCGGTTCTAAGCCTAGGGTTATTTCTTGTTGGTTAAACTATTTACCGTGGATGCCTTTAGCGCCCAGGATATCAATTGAATTGGCTAGGATTGTCATGTTTCATAATTTAAGAGGTAAAATGTCCTGAGATAGTTCAAGGGACTTTATTGTAAAAATAACTGATCTTTTTTCGGAAGGTAAAGATCAACAGTCATATGTTTACATATATAAGTCTTTTATATATATATATATGGATGCCATGGTATATAAGCTGTTAACCCATTCTTCTGGGCATATTTGCATGACAATTAGAATCATGTATATTTTCTTAAGTATGTGTTGTTGGAGGGACACTTTGCTATAAGTTATTGTATTTCGAAAAATAAATGAACCTAAACTACATAAATTTTCTTTCGGTTTTCATAGTGACGCCGCTTGAATAACGCGCTTTGATATAGCCCAAGTGTAGGCACGTCAAGTTGTAATATAGTCTCGGAAGTCCGAGTGTCGAACCACGGGGATAAGTGAAAGGAATGGAATGGATTACGGATTAAAGTGATTACTGATTCTTGTAAGTTGAAATGGTTGTAGAGCAACGGAAATGTAAAACAGTTGTGAAAATTAATAAGAAAGCACTAAGGTAGGTGGAGGTTAGTTACGATTTAAGAGACGGTGATCACTAGCTCATACAAAGATTACAACACAAGATTTCTTGAAATATGGGGAATGTTGGTGTATCTCTCAATAGCAAAGGGTGCGACGCTAGGTGACTCATTCCCGAGTTAAAGCTATATCGAGAAAGAGACAAACGACATTCCACCAAAGACGAGGTTATCATTCCTACCTCTTAGCTACGGGTGTGAAGCAAGGCAACCCATTCTCGATGAAGCTAATCCGAGATAGATATGACAAACTCATCATTAAAAGATTTAACATAAAGCAAGTGTATGTAATCTCATGGTTTAAAGAATGAAAATTAGAAAGTGAATCCTAACAATGAAACGGAATGAAGTTTATGGGATAAATTTGTCATCTCATCATTTATCACTTATGGTAGAAAATAAAGAGTCTAAGTATCACATAAAGTGTAAGAAGCACTCAATATATCAATAAATGAATCAAAGATAAGCTAAACAAATTTATAATCCATCTATGGAGTTTTATGAACTATTTATAATCTCTACAAAAAGGACAAAAACTCCATGAATGGGGGAAAAAGACTACAAGCTTTCTAGAACCATATAAATATGTTGTATGTTCATTAACAACCAAGAACTAAATATACAAGGCATATAAAGTGTTAACTTAATATGAAAATACCTAGAAAGCTTGAAATAATGGAAGATATGATGAAGAAAAGGATTCACAAACATTTATCAAACTTTAAACATGGATTGAGCCATTAATCACCGAAAATTATATCGCGATTCACCTCCGTAACCTTAGTAATAGACTACTCCATAATAAATGAAAGAACAAATATTATAGACGAGGAAACCATTCTTACAAATTAAACACTTATAAAGGAAAATGAAGAACAATACTCAAAGAGCCCTTCTCTCTAGAACTTGTAAGTGTAAAAAAACTAGATAATCTCTAATGATCCCCCTCTCCTTGGCCTAAAACTAGCCACAAATGTTTAAGAAATAATAAAATAAACAAGAGAAAATATCAAGAGACAATAATCCCTCAAAACAGGCTGAAAGGAGCAGGTAGTAGGTGTACTCGCCAGGCCATGATCGATCATGGTTATGCCCATGATCGATCATGGAAGTGTTCTGCCAGAAAAAATAGTTCCATGATCAATCATGGTTATGCCCATGATCGATCATGGTTATGCCCATGATCAATCATGGTTCTAGAATTTTTTCACTCAGCACTTTGCAAGCCTCCAAGCTTACTCTTGATCAATCTATGCAATGCCATTGTATTCCAATCCTACAAAAACATGGAATACTATAAAATATACACCAACATGGGCCATGTTAGATACAACACTCGCTAAGGCACTAATCTCGAGATAAGTGGATAATCATGCAGAATTAAAACAACAAACACGTCATGCGACTCCGGGAAAGAGCTTAAACATGATAATATTATGCGTTTATCAACTCCCCTCAACTTATCTCTTGCTAGTCCCTTAGCTAGACAAAAAATATAATAATTACAAAAGCACTACGCTATACAAAAAGTTGTTAACTTCCAAGTTCCCAAAGAAGACGAGTTGCATCTCGTGAAGGTTTTCAGAAATGATACCTACAAACATCAGAAGTTTGATCATGATGAACGATGAGAATGAAGATTCAAGTGTCAATTTACAAAGCAAGAGGCATTACTATCAATTTTCCAGAATGACGGATTTTTGAATGATCATCTAATTCGCCTATCTCCTTTAGAACACAATCCCATATTCTCCAATGCTCTTATACTAGACTTCGATTCAAACAATTCAATATAAACACAAAGAGTCAGAATCATTCGAGAAGGAAGATAAAACTTTTTCAAAAACAAAAGCTCAAAGATTTGTCAATTCTAAGCACTTTCTTTATCTTTTACTTGGAAATTATGCTAAATTAGATCAGGGTGGTTTTCATCTCTATGGGGGGGCAGCGGTCTCACTTATGAAATTTTCTCAAAATACTGCTCATTCATTGGAGCTCAAAGGAAGCTATTCACCCTTTCCCATATGGTAACCTATACCCATCCATAATATTAGACAAAGAGACTTAAGATTTAGTCAAGTGAAGCTTTAAGTCCATATTATGATAAAAGTCATCCAAGTTTTCAAAGTGTTATGCTTTTGTCCTCTCATTGGAGGATCTTTTCGAAAGAGCTTTCATCATTTTTTGAAAAAAAATTCTCTTCTCTCAATGAAAATAAATCTAAGTGTTATTATCGAATTAGAAACAACCGAAGCAATCTAACATGTGAAATAGGAGAACATAATGGGATATGAGACTAAGTGGAGCAAGGCAATTTAGATTATCATTCAAATTCCTATCTAAATCAAAGAATTCATGCCAAAAGCTAATGAAACAATAGTCTTCATTTGAACAAACTCAATCATTCATCAATTTTCAAACTTCAAAAAAAAAAATTAGAACAAAAGTTCTAATCCCATGGAATTTTTACAAGCATAAATAGAAAAGCCAACCAAACAAAAAATGAAAAGCGTGTTGGAATACGCATACCCCCCAACTTGAAGAAGACATTGTCCTCAATGTGAAGAGATTGGTGAAAAGTGGAGGAATCCACTTTGGCTTTTCTAAATCCATTTAGATAACAAGCTTGAAAAGTTCCTAAGAAGGCATGCTTTGAATTGCTCGGTAATGGCTTTAGCTCGATTTTTCCTTCAAGCTTCTTGGTGGACGTGGGTGTGTTTTCTTCTTGATCGTCGGATGAATTAACATGTTTATCCAACAAAGAAAACACTTGCATACATTCCTCGGGTTCCTCGGAAGTGGTTAGAAAACCTTCCGTAGAATCCGATTCTAAAGTGGCAACAAAGTCGTCTTGGACCAAAGATTCTATCATGTTGACGTGTTCACTTTCTTCATCACAATCATCTTTTTGATTATTTAAAGAGAACACGTTAAGGTCTAGAGTCATGTTACCAAAAGCTAACTTAACGATTCCATTCTTGCAATTGATAATGGCATTAGACGTCGCAAGAAATGGTCGGCCAAGGATGACCGGAATCTCGTTAGCGGGATTCGACACGGGTTGCATGTCGAGGATGATGAAATCAACCAGAAAATAAAACTTGTCAATTTGGACAAGTACATCCTCGACCACCCCTCTTGGGATTTTAGCGGATCGGTCCGCTAATTGAATTGTAACCTTCATAGGTTTCAACTCTCCCAGCCCCAATTGTTGATATACAGAATATGGGAGAACATTCACGCTTGCTCCCAAATCTAGCAATGCGTTTTTTATCCTGCAATTTCCTATGACACAGGAAATTGTGGGACAACCGGGGTCTTTGAACTTGGGGGCTCTCGTGCCTTGCATGATGGAGCTCACTTGCTCCGCCATAAAGGCCTTTTTCTTGACATTCAACCTTCGTTTGGTAGTACATAAGTCTTTGAGGAACTTAGCATACGAAGGTATTTGCTTGACCGCGTCAAGCTACGGAATGTTGATTTTCACTTGTCGAAACACATCCAAAATCTCGGTATTAGATTTGGATGGTTGGTTCAATCTCTCCGGGAAAGGGACCTTGATTCCGTTCTTGATTTTCTCAAGATCCTCCTTTCCTTGTTTATCTTCCTCTCTCTCCTTCTCTTTTCTCACAACCTTCTCAACCTCCGACTCCTCAACTTTGGTAGATTCAACTATGTCCGCCACCTTGGGGATTTTAGGAACAATAGTCTTGTCTACAGCTTTTCCATTTCGAAGGGTAGTGATGGATTTAAGTTCTTCCATTTTACTACTAGGCTCTCCTCCCTTTATAACCAAAGCTTGGGCTCTAGGATTAACTAAAGGCTGAGACGGGAATTTTCCCTTCTCTTGGGTTGCTAGGGCAGTGGTGAGCTTAGACATTTGGGTTTTCAAATCACTCACATCTCGATCCGTCTTATCCACAAAAGTTCTTAACAAAGTTTCTAAGTTTTGGTTTGGATTTTGACTTTGTAGTGGAGCAAAAGAGTTTTGAGGTTGTTGTTGTCTTTGGTTTTGATGGTATTGGTTCTGGTTCTGACTTTGATTACCACCCCAACTGAAATTAGGGTGATTCTTCCATCCCTCGTTGTACTTTTGAGAATAAGGGTCGTTTTGGTTTGGGTTGTATTGGTTCATGGCATTGACTTGGGAAGGGTTTTTGAGGACTTCCCGAAATGCGGGAATGGTGGGACAATCCTCGGTGGTGTGTCTCGTATTTTCACAAATGACACATAATTGACTCGACGACACCACGTTAACCTCTCTATGCTTACTTGACTCTAAGGCCTCTACCTTCTTAGTCAATTGGAACAACCTCACTCCCATGTCATTGTCATTGGATATTTGGTACAACCCACCCTTTTCTTGAGGTTTGGCCCTAGGCTCTTCTGTATAAGTGTTCCAATTTTGGGCACCCTCCGCTAATTCATCAAAATACAACAAGGCCTCATCAGGATTCTTACTCAAAAATTGACCATTGCACATGGTCTCTATAAATGTACGCATCTCGGGAGTAAGGGATTCATAGAAGTAACTTACGAGGCTCCATGTTTCGTGACCATGGTGAGGGCATGCGTTTAAAAGTTCCTTGTATCTTTCCCAACACTTATAAAAACTTTCATTTTCTTTTGGCGAAAAATTGGATATCGCCCTTTTCAAAGCGTTGGTCCGATGGACGGGAAAGAATTTTTTTAGAAACTCCGCTTGAAGCTCTTGCCAAGACCGAATTGATTGCGGTCTTTGAGTATTTAGCCAAATTTTTCCTTTATCTTTAAGGGAGAAAGGGAAGAGTTTTAAACGCATGACATCCTCGTTAATATTTGCCTCACGAAATGTGGAGCAGACTTTTTCAAAGTCTTTCAAATGCAAGTATGGGTTTTTCGACTCCATACCATGAAAGGAAGGGATATGTTGAAGCATACCCGGTTTGAACGAGAACGCACCGGCTTGGCCGGCAAGAAGTACGATGCATGAGTTCGAAGTTGTCCGAGGCGGTTGGAGATAGTCCCTCATGGTCCTAACGGGAGGAACATTGTTGGCACCTTCCCCTTCATTATCACTCTCGTGATCCGCAGCCCTTCCTTGATTTGCCATTCTTGGCGAAGGAAGATGGCATATTCTTGGCGACTGAGGAGGGCTTATTCGAATGTCCACGAACAGCTGCCCTTGCATGGGCTTGGAAAACAATTCGAATAGCTCCTTGGAAAATCTACAAAATTAAACAAAAATAAGGGAGAAAAATAAATTAATTAAATGGAGAGATACTCACAGAGAATGGTTTTATACAAAACCCAGAATCCGCCTTTTGCCTTAGTCCCCGGCAACGACACCAAAAACTTGACGCCGCTTGAATAACGCACTTTGATATAGCCCAAGTGCAGGCACGTCAAGTTGTAATATAGTCTCGGAAGTCCGAGTGTCGAACCACAGGGATAAGTGAAAAGGAATGGAATGGATTACGGATTAAAGTGATTACTGATTCTTGTAAGTTGAAATGGTTGTAGAACAACGGAAATGTAAAACAGTTGTGAAAATTAATAAGAAAGCACTAAGGTAGGTGGAGGTTAGTTACGATTTAAGAGACGGTGATCACTAGCTCATACAAAGATTACAACACAAGATTTCTTGAAATATGGGGAATGTTGGTGTATCTCTCAATAGCAAAGGGTGCGACGCTAGGTGACTCATTCCCGAGTTAAAGCTATATCGAGAAAGAGACAAACAACATTCCACCAAAGACGGGGTTATCATTCCTACCTCTTAGCTACGGGTGTGAAGCAAGCCAACCCATTCCCGATGAAGCTAATCCGAGATAGATATGACAAACTCATCATTAAAAGATTTAACATAAAGCAAGTGTATGTAATCTCATGGTTTAAAGAATGAAAATTAGAAAGTGAATCCTAACAATGAAACGGAATGAAGTTTATGGGATAAATTTGTCATCTCATCATTTATCACTTATGGTAGAAAATAAAGAGTCTAAGTATCACATAAAGTGTAAGAAGCACTCAATATATCAATAAATGAATCAAAGATAAGCTAAACAAATTTATAATCCATCTATGGAGTTTTATGAACTATTTATAATCTCTACAAAAAGGACAAAAACTCCATGAATGGGGGAAAAAGACTACAAGCTTTCTAGAACCATATAAATATGTTTTATGTTCATTAACAGCCAAGAACTAAATACAAGGCATATAAAGTCTTAACTTAATACGAAAATACCTAGAAAGCTTGAAATAATGGAAGATATGATGAAGAAAAGGATTCACAAACATTTATCAAACTTTAAACATGGATTGAGCCATTAATCACCGAAAATTATATCGCGATTCACCTCCGTAACCTTAGTAATAGACTACTCCATAATAAATGAAAGAACAAATATTATAGAAGAGGAAACCATTCTTACAAATTAAACACTTACAAAGGAAAATGAAGAACAATACTCAAAGAGCTCTCCCTTCTCTTTAGAACTTGTAACTGTAAAAAAATTAGATAATCTCTAATGATCCCCCTCTCCTTGGCCTAAAACTAGCCACAAAAGTCTAAGAAATAAAAAAATAAACAAGGGAAAATATCTAGAGACAATAATCCCTCAAAACAGGCTGGAAGGAGCAGGTAGTAGGTGTACTCGCCAGGCCATGATCGATCATGGTTATGCCCATGATCGATCATGAAAGTGTTCTGCCAGAAAAAATGGTTCCATGATCAATCATGGTTATGCCCATGATCGATCATGGACATGCCTATGATCGATCATGGTTATGCCCATGATCGATCATGGTTCTGGAATTTTTTCACTCAGCACTTTGCAAGCCTCCAAGCTTACTCTTGATCAATCTATGCAATGCCATTGTATTCCAATCCTACAAAAACATGGAATACTACAAAATATACACCAACATGGGCCATGTTAGATACAACACTCGCTAAGGCACTAATCTCGAGATAAGTGGATAATCAGGCAGAATTAAAGCAACAAACGCGTCATGCGACTCCGGGAAAGAGCTTAGACATGACAATATTATGCGTTAATCACATAGTTTGATATTATTTTTATAGAAATATTCTAATTTGTTAGATGAAATATTGGTGGAAGCTAAATTTACAATACTAATTTCGACCAGTAAGATAGTAGTAAATAAAATTATCAAAGCTGATACAAGCCGCATTTAGATTTAAGCTGAGAACTACTTTTTTCTAATTCTATTAAAATATTCAATATTTCTAAAATATTTACTAAGTAGACGAGAATAGAATAATTGATGGGAATTTCCGAGAATCGAAAAAATAGAAGAGAAATACTGTGATGATGAAAAATGCCAATCAAGTTATAAATTTATCACGTATTTTTCATTCTCTTATTGAATGAGTATCATTATATTCAAAAACTTCTAATTTACTATACAAAATATTGGTGGAGGCTAAATTTATAATAATAGAACAATTTATTGGGATTGTTATAGGTTTGAATGTGTAGTTTTAGATAAACAAAAATTATAATTTGTAAGATAAAATATTGGTGGAAGATAAGTTTATAATAATAGAAATATTTCAACCGCTAAGAGAGTTATTATCAAAAATATCATTAAAATTATTAAAGCCAGCTAAGTTTTGATTTATTAATCTCTATCAGGATTCTCAAAAGGTAATTATTAAATGAGTAACATTTGATCAAATTTTTTTATTATTATTAGCGATATAAATTAACTCTTGCATTAAATGAAAAGTAATCGAAAAATAAATTTTGATTCAAAATTAATTAAGGTTTTTTATTATTATTATTATTATTAGTATTAGTATTTGTAATGAATAGAAGTTGAGTAGTGGAAGTGGAGTAGGAAAACATGAATAACGATACATTCAATAGTAAAATTATTTGTTTCTCTTTGAAAATTGAAAATTATGCCTTCACTATTTGAATTGGATATATCAAGTGACCGGAAGATGTTGCCGGAGTCATATACTCGAATTTATCTATAAACTTCAAATATTGTTATGTTATTTGACATAATTGTGTTAGTTTATTTCCCCAAGGATGTATTTGAGAATAATTTCTCGGTAATTTTATGCATCTATTTGAAAAATATGTTGAAAAAAATAATTATTAAAACACTGCTAAATTTTGTAGAATTTCATAATAATATATTATATTGATTGTTATGTATCGACATTACAATGAGAAGGAGTTTATATAAATATAGGCATTGCATAAGAGAAAAATAAGGTAAGAACAATCTAATAATGTAAAATAGACAAATAAGGATTGTAGAGAAAATTAGGAACGCGTAGAGAATGGGATATCAATTATATATGTTAACAATTATATTCTAACATCCCCCCTCAAACTCAAGGTAGCAAATGGAGGCCAACTTGTGTTTGGAAATCGTATTGAAAGTGGTCGAGAGGACACACGTTAAACAATGAGCCTCGCCAACTAGAGTCGGACATTAAATCATGTTTGTGTTGTCGGGCTTCATGCAAGTTTAAGTTTTTTCACAAACTCAAATCTCTCCATCTTTCAAAGAAACCTCATTCTTTGGAAGAGCTTGGAAAAACATCGTGTTCAATTTCGATTTTGATAGATTCTTTCATTAAACCAAAATAATCGCAAGCCCGCCTAAATACACGCTCGTCAGAGAGTTAAGAATGAACCACTTTTGCTAGGGATTCACATGCTCTTGATTGTAAGGATATCTTTGCTTCATAGTGAAAGGCAGGATTACGTGGTGGAAGTTCAAGGTTTATGGTGCAAGGATTTCATGGTGCACGGCACATCTAGGGTTTCCTTTTCCTTTTGATGGAGTCAGATTAGAGAACTTCGAGTTCAGTAGTGGAATCCATCAATTGTAAAACAATATTCAAGATGGCAGTAGCTACGATGAGAGGCCAGGTGGTAAAGGAAGCAGATTGAGATAATAATAATAATAATAATAATAATAATAATAATAATAATAATAATAACGTCGATGTCAGTGATGAGAAGGTGATTGTTACAACATAAGTGGTTCAATGATGGTTCGATGACCAACACCATACATTGCCCACCGGCAACAGCGGAATTATATCAAGACTTTAGGAGTAGAAGATTTAACATTGCTCTGATACCATATAGAATTTCATAATAAAATATTATATTAATAGTTATGTTCAACATTACAAGGAGAAGGCTTTTATAAAAGCATTGTATAAGAGAGATATAAGATAGGAATATGAAGAAAATTTGAAAAGGGAATGATTGATTTATTGAAATGCCCTCCATTTTTCTGTTAGTTTTTTTTAGAAATTTTTTTGGGAAATCACTTAAAATTGAATTCACTAAAACATCAAAAAAAATGAATACAATATGTCTCTAAGTAAATGTTTTAGTTGGCCCCGGCAGTTATATTAAAAAGGAAGTCATCTAAGAGGCAGCTAAGACCTAAAAGTGTATTTGTACAAGTGGTATAATGTGAAAATTGCAATCTCCGTATGCACCCTTTGGCCTGTTCTTGTGGCCCATTACTGCAAATAATTTTAATAACCATAAAAAAAATTCGTTGGGGGCATAAGAAATTGCATAAAATATGTAAGTTGATAAATGGTCGAAAACAGAAAAATGGGACAAACATATGGTGAAAATGGCTCACTTACACAATTTTGATCTAGTTCGGACTTCTAGCAAGCCAGATATCGGTCTTTGATTTTACCCAGGATTGGGTTTTAGTCACTCCTAGAATTGAATCAATTTACTCTAAACGACCCATCTTTGACCAAAAAATTTATTTTCCTTTTCTCGACAATTTTCTTTTTTTTATTGGAAATATCAGGTTTTATCATATTTCAAATTCTAAACCCGCTCTTTAAAAAATGGAAATTAGCTCAAACACAATTATGGCATTGAACATATAATTATCTTTCATCATTGAAGGATAGGTTTTCATTCGACTGGGGAGGTTTTTTATTTCGTTAAATTACCTCGAAAGGTTTGATTTTGTATTCCTACCACTGTTGAAGCTTTGATTTTGCATTCTCATCTCCATTGAATGATTGATTTCATAAGTTTCACCATTTATTCTCGATCATCGTTGTTGAAGGTTTTATTTCGTATATATTTAAGCTCTAATTTCGTCCTCCTAATATTTTAGGATTTGTAAGCTCACATTTGGATCTCAATTTTTTCAGATTATATTAATTACATTATGCTAGGGTCCCTATTTTAGATTGTCATGGTAGCATTCTCTGATTTGGTCAAAATTGGGGGAATTGTGTGGATTGTATCCAATTTTTAAGTTTGGACTGACATCACATATTCTCTATGTCAATTAGTAGCTTAAGTTTGGATTGTAGCTCTATTTGCGGGTTGCTTTCCTTCAATTTCGTATTAGGTATTTGATAAACGCATAATTTTGTAGTCGATAACGCCATTTTGATTGTTATTATCGCGTTTATCTTAGCCTAGTTTAATTAAATTAACCCACTTTTGCACACACACTCAAAATATCAAGAATTGCTTTAACATGGCTCAAAGTGGCCTTTTCTAGTGTCTTGATTGTGCCCATAGGTTTTGGAAGCAAGTTGGGGAGCTTTGGGAAGTGTACAAGAGAGATAGAAGCCAAAAGAGAAGAAAAAAAGTCTCCCGAAGTGTCCTCTGATCGATCAGAGGCCACCTTTTAATGCAAAACATGCCCTCTGATCGATCAGAGGGTTCTCTGATCGATCAGAGCCCACCTTACAAGCCAAAATCTCCTCTCTGATCGATCAGAGGAGCCTCTGATCGATCAGAGACCTCCCAGAATGCACAGCACAGCCCCCAAAAGCAGCTTTTCTCCCCTTTTGATGCATGGAAACTCACCAATAAAGGCTGGACTTTCTATTTCTAGATAGGATCAGGTGTCTTTCCTTTGGATCTTTAGAAAAGTGTACTAGAATACCCATTTTTGGGCATTGCTCTCCCATTATTTAATTGCTCTTTGTCCCTCATGTAAGGATATGTAATTTTCTAGATCTAGATTCAAGTAGCATAAGTATTATTTTCCTGCACTTTGTTTAGGATCCATCACTTGTAAGAAATCTAGAGAGAGAAACTCTTGAGAGAAATGGAAATCCCTTTAATGGTTTTTGTTCTTACAACTATCATGGAGTAGTTTCATTGCTAAGGCTAGAAGATGAAGTTTGCTTTGCATTAATTATGTAAGTTTGTTTCTCATTCCATTGTTAGTATTGTTAAATACTTGTTGAATCCTTCATCTTCTCCATTCAATCAACCATTCATAAGCTAGTAAGATAATCCTCATAAGGTGATTTGACTTTGTATGCCTTGTATACATAGATCTCAAGCATTAATGAGGAGATGATGCACTTGTGTATTTCTTATTAGCCTATGTCCATTCCTTCTATGATTGAGATACTTTACATTGCCAAGCATGTTTAGTCTTTGAATATTCATGGAAATACCATAAATTTGAGATTCCAATCCTTGAATGCTCTAATGATATGTTGAGTGCTTTCTACACTTTATGTGATTTTGAGACTCAATATTTTCTTAGTTAGAGTGTTGCCAAGGAGGATCTCTTAAGTTTATGCCATTATCAACTACACTAATCACCTTAAGGATTCAATTTGTATTTATCAAATGTGTCTAAATCGGATGATTTAATCTCCACCTAGACCTCCCAATCTTAGACAAATGAAATGTTATGATTTATTGAGCTAAACTCTTTAGTTGGCCATTTTCATAATCAAGTCAATTGCCTAGGGGAAACTAACAATGAATTCTCAATGCCTAGTTTAATTTTATGCCTTTTCTTTTGGTGTATCTCAAGTTTGCATCTTTGTTGGACATTATATGGGAATGGGTTGCTCTTGCTTCACACCCTTTGTTACAAGATAAAAATCAGAGATACATTTGTGTTGAGTTTTACTTACACTCTTTCTTTATATGGCATTTATATGGGAATGGGTTGCTCTTGCTTCACACCCTTTTGCTTAGAAAAGTGTAAGGTACTCAACACTTAGGAATTGCATTGAGAATTTTGAATGAGATTTATTTTACATAACATTGCGAAGCAAATGAATTCTATAACGCCTTAGCCTTTTCTTATCAATTGATACATCACTTTAATTTTTATTGCAAGACTTAAAATCAACAACTAAAATCAACCAATCAAATTCTCTTGAACAAAACCTTGGACTCGTAATCACCACATCGTCTTTCCGACTATCCTTGTGGTTCGACACTTGGACTTACCAAGTATTATAACTTGACGACCTACACTTGGGTTCCTAAGCGCGGAAGTATTTCGGGTGCGTCAAGTTTTTGGCGCCGTTGCCGGAGATACGGCGAAAGACGGATTACGGGATTTGTACAAAAATCCGCTTTGTAAGTATATCTTCTCCTTTTGTGAATAAGTTTTTCTTGCTTATTATTTTCTTCTTTTATAGGTGACAATTTTCTTTAAGATCACCTTTCCGAGCTTATGCTCAGGGACTTGTACATTGATCTTCGAATAAGTCCACCAAGAGGCCAACCACCACCAAGGCATCTTTCTCCATCACCTCCTCCATCCGAGATGGATAACGAGGACAATGAATCAAATGCCGGAGAGAACAATGATCACAATCGTCCGGTCCGCACAATGCGAGATTACCTTCAACCTCCTCGAGGCACTTCAAACTCTTGCATTGTCATTCCCACGGGTCAAGCCGGAACTTTCACTCTCAAACCGGGCATGTTGCAACATATACCATCATTTCATGGTATGGATTCCGAAAACCCTTACTTGCATTTAAAAGATTTTGAGGAAGTTTGCTCTACTTTTAGAGAAGCTAACACAAATGAGGAAGTAATGAGGTTAAAACTTTTCCCATTCTCTTTAAAGGACAAAGGAAAAATATGGCTAAATTCTCTACGTCCCAATTCCATTCGAACTTGGCAAGAATTGCAAACCGAATTTTTAAAAAAATTCTTTCCCGTTCATCGAACCAATGCTTTGAGAAGACAAATTTCAAATTTTTCTCCCAAAGAAAATGAGAGCTTTTACAAGTGTTGGGAAAGATACAAAGAACTTTTGAATTCTTGCCCCCATCATGGACATGAGACATGGAGTATTGTGAGCTATTTTTACAAATCACTCACTCCCGCCATGCGCACGTTTGTGGAAACGATGTGTAATGGAAATTTTTTGAGCAAAAGTCCGGAGGAAGCTTTGTTGTACTTTGATGAAATAGCCGAAGGTGCCCAAAATTGGAACACGTACACGGATGAGGTTAAGGGTAAAGTTTTCGAGAGAGGGGGTTTGTACCAATTGTCAAAAGGTGATGACATTGAGTTAAAATTTATGCAATTGTCAAAGAAGGTCGAAGCCATGGAGTCTAGTAAAATGAGAGAAGGTAGTGTAGGTACTAGTACCGTTTGTGTCATTTGTGAGAAGGTGGGACATTCCACGGAGGAGTGTCACACAATTCCGGCCTTCAAAGAGGTCCTTCAAAGTCCCTCACAAGTCAATGCTATGAACTCATACTCTAGGCCACACAATGACCCATTTTCTCAAACGTACAATGAAGGGTGGAGGAATCATCCTAACTTTAGTTAGGGGGGAAACCAAAATGCTCATCAAAATTCGAATGCAAATTCCTACCAACAAAGACCACCTCCACCCCAAAACAACTCTTTTGGCCAAACTAGTCCAAACCCAAATGCAAATTTGGAGTCTCTCTTACGGCAATTTATAGATAAGACCAATAGAGAGGTTGGTGATTTGAAAACCCAAATGTCCAAACTCACCACCGCTTTGTCCACTCAAGAAAAAGGGAAATTTCCATCTCAACCCTTAGCTAACCCAAGAGGCCAAGCTTTAGTGATCAATGAGGGTGAGTCGAGTGGGAATGTCGAAGAATTGAAATCCATCACCATCCTTAGGAGTGGGAAAGAGATTGACAAAACTATAGTTCCTAAGGCCAAAAAGCCAGTGGACATAGCCGAGTAAAGTCAAGTTGAGGAGATCACCTTAGAGGAGAGAATGAGGGAAGAAGAGAAAGTTGGAAAAGAGGATTTAGAGAAAATCAAGAATAGTGTCAAAGTCCCTTTTCCGGAGAGGTTATCTCAACCTTTCAAGGAGACCCGAAATGCCGAAATTCTTGATGTGTTTAGGCAAGTCAAGATCAACATTCCTTTGCTTGATGCGGTCAAGCAAATACCTTCATATGCTAAATTTCTCAAGGATTTGTGTACCACCAAAAGAAGGTTGAATGTTAAGAAAAAGGCGTTTATGATGGAGCAAGCGAGCTCGATCATGCAAGGCACTCGCATTCCAAAATTTAAAGATCCCGGTTGCCCAACAATTTCATGTTTGATTGGTAATTATCGTATAAAGAATGCCTTGCTTGATTTGGGAGCTAGTGTCAATGTACTTCCATTTTCAGTCTACCAACAATTGGGTTTAGGAGAGTTGAAACCCACGAAAGTCACGATCCAATTGGCGGATCGATCGGTCAAGATTCCAAGGGGAATTGTAGAAGACGTGCTAGTTCAAATTGATAAATTCTATTTTCCCGTGGATTTCATAGTTCTTGACATGCAACCGGTATCTAATCCCGGAAATGAGATTCCCGTAATTTTGGGAAGACCCTTTCTTGGAACATCAAATGCCATCATCAATTGCAAGAATGGGATTGTAAAATTGGCCTTTGGAAATATGACTCTTGAGCTCAACGTGTTTTCAATAAGTAACAAACAAGATGATTTTGATGATGAAATTGAACATGTCAACATGATAGAGTCATTAGTACAAGACCATTTTTCTTTCACTTATGAATCGGAATCATTGGAAGATTTGCTAACCACTCACAATGATCCCGAGGAATGTGTGCATGTGTTTTCTTTGGATGATAGGAACAAGGAAGAACTCTTGAAGAATAAAGAAAATGCACAAGTAGAACCGCCAAAGCTTGAAGGAAAGATGGAGCTCAAGCCCCTTCCTAGCAATTTAAAGTACACTTTTCTAGGTGCTTTTGAAACTTATCCCGTGGTAATTTCTTCCGAACTCTCCAATGATCAAGAAGAACGGTTGGTAAGTATGCTAAGTAAGTATCGAAAAGCTTTTGGGTGGAAGTTAGCCGACCTCCAAGGAATTAGTCCATTGATTTGCACTCACAAAATTCACTTGGAGGAAGGTGCAAAGCCATCAAGACAATTTCAACGCTGGTAAACCCTCACATGCAAGAAGTAGTAAGAACCGATGTGTTGAAATTGCTTGATGCCAAGATCATCTATCCAATTTCGGATAGCAAATGGGTGAGTCCGACCCAAGTTGTACCTAAAAAATCCGGGCTTACGGTAGTAAAGAATGAAAATGATGAGTTAATACCTCAAAGAGTCACCACCGGGTGGCGAATGTGCATAGACTACCGTAAGTTAAACGAAGTCACTAGAAAGGACCATTTCCCTCTCCCGTTTTTAGATCAAACACTTGAAAGAGTAGCGGGTCATGAGTTCTATTCTTTCTTAGACGGATTTTCCGGGTACAACCAAATCGAAATTGATCTTGAGGACCAAGAAAAAACAACCTTCACATGTCCGTTTGGTTCTTTTGCTTATCGAAAAATGCCTTTTGGTTTGTGCAATGCACCGGCCACTTTTCAAAGATGTATGTTGAGCATTTTTAGTGATATGATAGAGAAAACTCTAGAAGTTTTTATGGACGATTTTACCGTTTACGGTAAGTCGTTCGATAATTGTTTGCTCAATGTTGAACATGTGTTAGCAAGGTGTATCGAGAAGCAACTCGTCCTCAATTGGGAGAAATGCCACTTCATGGTGACAAAAGGCATTGTATTGGGCCATGTTGTATCGGGCAAAGGCATTGAAGTAGACAAGGCAAAAATCGAGCTTATCTCAAAGCTCCCCACCCCCAAGTCAATCAAGGATGTTCGTTCATTCTTGGGGCATGCCGGATTCTACCGAAGGTTCATTCAAAATTTTAGCACCATTGCTAAACCCATGTGCAAGTTGCTCTTGAAAGATGCCCCATTTGAATGGACAAAAGAATGTGAAGAAGCCTTTGTAAAACTCAAACACATGCTCACTACCGCACCCATCATGCAAACCCCCGATTGGAGTTTGCCATTTGAACTCATGTGCGACGCAAGTGATTATGCCGTTGGGGCGGTCCTCGGTCAAAGAAAAGAAAAAAAGCCCGGAGTCATTTACTATGCGAGCCGAACTCTCAATGAGGCTCAAATGAACTACACCACCACCGAGAAAGAACTCTTGGCTATTGTCCTTGCCCTCGACAAATTTCGGTCCTACCTCATTGGGTCACCTATTGTCATTTTCACCGATCATGCGGCCCTCAAGTATCTTTTCACAAAGAAAGATGCAAAGCCAAGGCTTCTAAGATGGATTCTTCTCCTACAAGAATTCAATCTTTTCATAAAGGATAAGAAGGGTGTCGAAAATGTGGTGGCGGATCATTTATCTCGCCTTTCATTCACCGACCACATTGAAGAGAGTGCTATTAAAGACTCTTTTCCGGATGAGCAACTATTCACAATCTCCTCTTCACCATGGTATGCCGATATCGTGAATTATCTTGTCACCGAAAAGTTGCCAAGCCATTGGAATGCCCAAGATCGAAGAAAATTCTTGTCCGAGGTCAACCGGTTCTATTGGGATGACCCGTATTTGTTCAAGTATGGGGCGGATCAAATTATTCGCCGATGTATTCCCAATGACGAGTTCGAGAGAGTTCTAAGCTTTTGCCATAATGAAGCTTGTGGTGGACACTTTTCGGCCAAGAAGACGGCCGCCAAGATCTTACAATGTGGCCTTTATTGGCCAACGATGTTCAAAGAAGCCCACGCCTTTTGCAAAACTTGCCCGAGATGCCAAATGCTTGGAGGAATCACAAGAAAAAGCATGATGCCTCTCAACCTGATCCTCGTGGTTGAAATCTTCGATTGTTGGGGCATTGACTTCATGGGACCGTTCCCATCTTCTTTTGGTAATCTCTATATCCTTCTTGCGGTTGATTATGTTTCCAAATGGGTGGAGGCCTTAGCTTGCAAAACAAATGACCACAAAGTTGTGATCCGATTTTTAAAAGATAATATTCTTGCAAGATTTGGCACCCCAAAGGTAATAATAAGTGATGGAGGCTCACATTTTTGCAACAAACCTTTTGAATCATTAATGCAAAAATATGGTGTAAACCATAAAGTGTCCCTCGCTTATCATCCACAAACAAACGGGCAAGCGGAGCTTGCAAACCGAGAGATAAAACAAATCTTAGAAAAAACGGTAAATCCGAATCGCAAAGATTGGTCATTGCGACTAAACGATGCTCTTTGGGCTTACCGAACTGCTTTCAAAACAACTCTCGGGATGTCGCCATATCGCATTGTGTATGGCAAGCCTTGTCACTTGCCCGTTGAATTGGA
Organism: Lonicera japonica; assembly: GCA_021464415.1. NCBI lineage: Eukaryota > Viridiplantae > Streptophyta > Magnoliopsida > Dipsacales > Caprifoliaceae > Lonicera > Lonicera japonica. The sequence goes on along the minus strand of JAKCWG010000778.1, from coordinate 101,257 downwards.
ACATAAATCGTTTTGGGCAATAAAATTGTTAAATAGTGGTTTTGAGGAATCCGGTAAAAACCGGATGTTGCAAATAGAGGAATTGGAAGAATTGAGGAGGGACGCGTATCAAAATTCAAAATTAAGCAAGGAAAGAGCGAAAAAATTTCATGATAAATCGATATTAAGAAAAGATTTCAAACTTGGTCAAAAAGTCCTTGTTTATGATACGCGTCTCCACCTCTTTCCCGAAAAATTAAAGTCTCGTTGGACCGGCCCCTACATTGTCAAGCATGTATTTCCATTTGGGGCCGTGACGGTGGTTGATCCAAAAACGAGTTTCGAATTCAAGGTTAACGGGCAAAGATTGAAATCGTTTTTGGAAATTCCAACGCTTGAGGAGTCCACCCCTCTAAGCGACCCGACCTACGCCTAACAAGCGTAGGTCATGTTTGTATATAATTTTTGTTTATTTTCTGGAGTTTTAGGAGTATCGTCACACTTCGGGAAAGTTCAGGGACCATTTTGTAAAAGCTGCAAACTTGAGGGAACAAGGGAGAATGGACCAAAACGCAAAACAGAAAAGTTGAAAAAAAAATGGGAGTGTTCTGCCGTGCCTCTGATCGATCAGAGGTGATGGCTGATCGATCAGAGGGGACATTCTCAAGCAAAAAAATAAAATAAAATAAAATAAAATAAAATAAATTGGGTCCAAATAACTCCTTTCTCCCCCATTTCGAGCTCCATCTTCTCCCACCCTCCATTAACCCCTTCTTCATCACCTCAAACACCAAAAATACTCCACCAAATCCTCCATTGAAGACCATACACCATCTAAATCCTTCTAATCTTTCACCACTTTCTCCATTTTCACCCATAAAACATCAAACCCATCACTTTCTCTCACTAAAAATTCAGATTTGTGCCTTCTACTCTACCCATTTATCATCTCAAGCACATAACCTTCACTCTCATCCATTAATTCCCACCCAAATCCACCCAAATCTTGAATTTTGATCTCATAGATCCCCAATTTCGAGCCCTTCATAAACCCACCACTAATTTCGAAACCCACTTGTTCCAAAACTCTTATGGCGTCATCTTCTTCTAACCCGAGGTCAAAGAAAAAGCAAGGTCACCTCTCCAAGCCCACCGCAAAGAGTGTTTCCGGAAAGGGATATGGCGGTTTTCGCAACAAGGGTGAGCAAGAATGGTGGTCAATGTACTTTGACCTCAAGCCGGTGGTAATTGAGAGGCCGGTGACAATTCAATCCTTTGACGTATTCCCTCATCGAGCCGCATTCGAGGAGCGACCCGGATGGATTGACTATTTCGGTAAGAGCTCTCAAGTTTGTAATGCCTCAATTTGCACCGAATTTATTGCTTCGTTAATTCAAGATAATGCAAATGATGAATACTCGTTTACGGCCCGAGTCCGTAACAAATGGGTCAAAATGAATCTTCGTACCGTTAGTACCACGTTGAAAATTCCCGCTCTTGGTAAAAATGAATTTGCATTGCCTTTGAAAGAGGATGATGATGGTCTATCTCATGATGAATTGGCCTCGTTTTTACGTGGCCGGGAGTCTTCTTGGAACCAACCGAGGTTTCCGAAGAGTGAAATTCACCAAGACCAATATGCTCTTTGGTTGGTTGTCGCCAATGCCATTACCCCCACATCACACACCGCCACGTTAACTCCAAGCCAAGCCCGGGTGGTTGAGGCTATTGCAAGACGGCGGAAATTTTGTTTGGTTCGGCATTTCATAAGGCAAATTGCGGAAGCCATCAATTCAACCACCCTTAATGAAGGAATCAAGATGGGAGTGCTCATTACGAATTTGTGCTTGGCACATCGGGTCGTTGAGAGGGCGGAGGATGATACGAGATTGCAATTGCACCCATTAGATAGAACAACCATGAACCGTTCTATGGGGAAATTCCGGTATAGGGGTCGAGGACTACAAACCAATGAGGGTGGCGAGGCGGAAGGGGCCGATACTATGGAAAGAGGAGAAGAGGGTGATCAAGAGAGAGAAGAGGGGGAGCCGCACCAAGAGGAAACTTCCTCTCGAGTTAGAAGGGGAAATAGAAGAGGAACCGAGGGACCGGTGCCACTTGATATGGATGCCATAATGCAACGATTTGATCAAATGAGCACTATGGTGACGGATGGGTTCCAATCAATGAGAGACGAACAACAAGCCATTCGGGACTCTCAAGCCCGCCTCGAGGAGCAACAAGCTCACATTCAAGCCGAAATGAATGAAGGATTTGCCCACATGAGGAGTGAATTCGATTATTGGCGGCACTATTTCCCTCCCCCACCCGATATGTGAGGTATTCCTAGCTTTAAAAACTCTATTTTTATTTTATTTTGCTTTATTTTCTTTTTGGGTTGTTGGATTATTTTAACATAACTACTTGTGATGGCTTGAGCTTTAATTTTGCATGTTATGTTTGACTAATGCTAACCCGTTTTTCTTAGATTTTTGTATATATTGTAGCTTTGAAATTGATCCTAACTTCTTTTTGAGAAATTGGAAAGCAATTTTCCAAGAATTCACCCATTTCCGTCTTCAAAAGCATTGAGGACAATGCCAACTTTAAGTTGGGGGGTGAGCACTTTTAAATCTCAAATTCTCAAGCATGCTTTCTTCCATGTTAATTTTCTCCATGCTAGGATCGATTTCACCATTTTATCGAAGTTTGAAAAATGATGATCAATTTTTTTAGAATTGTCCATGGATTGATGGTTTTTGGCATGAAATTCTTGATTTGGATAGGTAGTTGAGTGATAATCTCCATGGCATTGCTTCATTTAGATTCTTGAGCCTTGTAGTTTTCTATGAATATGCATAATGTTGTGGCTCGAGCTAGTCTTTGGTATCACATAGAGTGATTTTCATCTTGTGTAGAGAGAAGTAATGTTCAAATGCAATAAAAGCTCTTTCGAAAAGATCCTCCTTAGAGGGGACACATGCATGGCACTTACAAAAAATTTGAAAACTTGGATGACTTTTAAACTTAATATTGACTTTAAGCTTCACTTGACTAAATTCATAAGTCATTTTGTCTAATATTAAGGATAGGCAAAGGTTACCATATGGAAAAAGGGTGAATAGCTTCCTTTGTGCATTTAAAAAAAAAAAAAAAAAAAGAAGCTATAAATGCAAAATCACAAAGTGAGACCGCTGCCCTCCATAGAGATGCAAACCACCTTGAGCTAATTTAGCAAAAAGTCCAAGTAAAAGATAAAGAAAAGTGCTTAAAAATTGACAAAGTTCTTGAGCTTTTGTTTTTGAAAGATTTCTCTCTTCCACTATTGATGAATAGAACTATTTGTGATTAAAAATGATTGTGTCATGGATCCATATGCTTAGTGTGTTCAAATGGGAATGTGGAGCTAGTTTCTAAAGAAGATTGTAAGCAATGGAGATCGTCATTCAAATGCCAACATTCCGGAAATTGTAATAGTAATGCCAAACACTTGAATCAATTCATGGAAATGCTTCAATTCTACTACTTAGAGTTCAAACTTCGGATGTTTGTGGGTATCATCACTGTAAACCCTCACGAGACACAACTCGTCTTCTAGGGGAACTTAGGAGTTCAAAGGCTTAATGCATGTGCTAAATGCATTTTCGGATATTATACATAGTTATTTTTATTTTGCTTGCTAAGGGACTAGCAAGAGTTTAGTTGGGGGGTGTTGATAAACGCATAATTTTGTAGTCGATAACGCCATTTTGATTGTTATTATCGCGTTTATCTTAGCCTAGTTTAATTAAATTAACCCACTTTTGCACACACACTCAAAATATCAAGAATTGCTTTAACATGGCTCAAAGTGGCCTTTTCTAGTGTCTTGATTGTGCCCATAGGTTTTGGAAGCAAGTTGGGGAGCTTTGGGAAGTGTACAAGAGAGATAGAAGCCAAAAGAGAAGAAAAAAAGTCTCCCGAAGTGTCCTCTGATCGATCAGAGGCCACCTTTTAATGCAAAACATGCCCTCTGATCGATCAGAGGGTTCTCTGATCGATCAGAGCCCACCTTACAAGCCAAAATCTCCTCTCTGATCGATCAGAGGAGCCTCTGATCGATCAGAGACCTCCCAGAATGCACAGCACAGCCCCCAAAAGCAGCTTTTCTCCCCTTTTGATGCATGGAAACTCACCAATAAAGGCTGGACTTTCTATTTCTAGATAGGATCAGGTGTCTTTCCTTTGGATCTTTAGAAAAGTGTACTAGAATACCCATTTTTGGGCATTGCTCTCCCATTATTTAATTGCTCTTTGTCCCTCATGTAAGGATATGTAATTTTCTAGATCTAGATTCAAGTAGCATAAGTATTATTTTCCTGCACTTTGTTTAGGATCCATCACTTGTAAGAAATCTAGAGAGAGAAACTCTTGAGAGAAATGGAAATCCCTTTAATGGTTTTTGTTCTTACAACTATCATGGAGTAGTTTCATTGCTAAGGCTAGAAGATGAAGTTTGCTTTGCATTAATTATGTAAGTTTGTTTCTCATTCCATTGTTAGTATTGTTAAATACTTGTTGAATCCTTCATCTTCTCCATTCAATCAACCATTCATAAGCTAGTAAGATAATCCTCATAAGGTGATTTGACTTTGTATGCCTTGTATACATAGATCTCAAGCATTAATGAGGAGATGATGCACTTGTGTATTTCTTATTAGCCTATGTCCATTCCTTCTATGATTGAGATACTTTACATTGCCAAGCATGTTTAGTCTTTGAATATTCATGGAAATACCATAAATTTGAGATTCCAATCCTTGAATGCTCTAATGATATGTTGAGTGCTTTCTACACTTTATGTGATTTTGAGACTCAATATTTTCTTAGTTAGAGTGTTGCCAAGGAGGATCTCTTAAGTTTATGCCATTATCAACTACACTAATCACCTTAAGGATTCAATTTGTATTTATCAAATGTGTCTAAATCGGATGATTTAATCTCCACCTAGACCTCCCAATCTTAGACAAATGAAATGTTATGATTTATTGAGCTAAACTCTTTAGTTGGCCATTTTCATAATCAAGTCAATTGCCTAGGGGAAACTAACAATGAATTCTCAATGCCTAGTTTAATTTTATGCCTTTTCTTTTGGTGTATCTCAAGTTTGCATCTTTGTTGGACATTATATGGGAATGGGTTGCTCTTGCTTCACACCCTTTGTTACAAGATAAAAATCAGAGATACATTTGTGTTGAGTTTTACTTACACTCTTTCTTTATATGGCATTTATATGGGAATGGGTTGCTCTTGCTTCACACCCTTTTGCTTAGAAAAGTGTAAGGTACTCAACACTTAGGAATTGCATTGAGAATTTTGAATGAGATTTATTTTACATAACATTGCGAAGCAAATGAATTCTATAACGCCTTAGCCTTTTCTTATCAATTGATACATCACTTTAATTTTTATTGCAAGACTTAAAATCAACAACTAAAATCAACCAATCAAATTCTCTTGAACAAAACCTTGGACTCGTAATCACCACATCGTCTTTCCGACTATCCTTGTGGTTCGACACTTGGACTTACCAAGTATTATAACTTGACGACCTACACTTGGGTTCCTAAGCGCGGAAGTATTTCGGGCGCGTCAGTATTAAAGAATACAGGTAATTACAACATTTGAGCTTTTAAAAGAATATGACATACAACAAGCTATATATATTTATATTAAATCTTAATTGTCTATATTTGAATGGTACAGGTCCAGCTTCTCTAAGTCCAACTCCATCCCCCAGAGCCTCACCACCTGGTCCAATATGTATTGCCACTTTTTGCACTAAAAGAAAATAAGGCTTCACCAAAAAGAACCCTTTGTTTCAATTCCCACATGTTAAAATTTTGGTCTAAGGGTAATCCCAATGATTTTTTAATTTTTTTCAAGGAAATCTTTACTTTTAGAGATAATTTTTTTCTCCACTAAAAATATACATTTTGTTTTTCTTTCGTTGTTTTATAGATTTTCACACTTTTCTAGTTAAGATATCATTAATTATGATTCTTGTTTATTTATTTTTGATACCAGTTCCTGGAGCAGTGTCGCCTACTTTGGCACCAGAGGCTGATGCAAATCCAGCCCTTACCCCGCCATCCACGACAGGGACCGCTGGAGCTCCGACCACAAATTCTGGCAGCCAGCCAGTTCTGACCCCATCGGCAGCCGCCAAGACCTCTCATAGTCTTTCACCATATCTTCTACTATTTTTGTTGGGAGCTACTATCTTTAAGAACTACTACTACTACCTAGTTTGATAGGAGTACTTTATTTCATTCTACGTTTGATTTTAGTTTCATGTGAGAAATATTCTTTTTAAGGTTGTGTGATTATTGTTTGGGCGATTGAGTGCTATTGTTGTATTATCCATTCAATAAAATTTCCCTCTTTGTAATATTCATCTTGTTAGAGGAAATGAAAGGAATTTTTCTTTGAATGTTTGAATAATTAAATGTTTGAATGAATGAAAATATGAATGATTGGGTAGGTTGTATTGGTTGCCAATGCACGTTATTTGTATTGATGGGCTGCACAGCTTAACAAGCAAAATATACCAATTTTTTTACACTTAGGCAAAGTAGAAATAATTCCATGTCGCCCAAAGGACAGTCTAACTGTTTAAGTTTGTTTACCTTAGGCGACGTAGGTAAATACACACGTCGCCTAAAGAAAGTTGACTTTGAGCTTAGGCAACATAGCTATGTACATACGTCGCCCAAGTAGGCAACTTAGGTGACGTATGTAAATACCTACGTTGCCCAAGTAGGAAACTTGAGAGACGTATGTAAATACCTACGTCACCCAAGTAGGCAACTGAGGCGACGTATGTAAATACTTACGTCGTCCAAGTAGGAAACTTAGGCGACGTATGTAAATACCTACGTCGCCTAAGATCTAATCAAAGGAAAGTTGACTTTGACTTTATAGGCGACGTAGTTAATTATTACGTCGCCTTAGAAACTTCTTAAGCAACGTAAGTATTTGCCTACGTCGCCCCACACCTTAGGCGACACAGTTTAGGCGATGTACCTTAGGCAACGTATGCTACGTCGCCTAAAATTTGGGCGATGTATTTACATACTTGGGCGACATACAAAATACGTCGCCTAAGAGACCAACAGAGGTAGTGTACGAGAGAGAATAACTATGTATATCAAGTAACAAAATATCACTCTCCTCCAGCCTCTCTTCTTTAACTTAATCTCTTTTTTTTTAATAAATTTCAATTAGCAATGTAACACACTCTCCCTTCTCTCTCTCTATATAAATGTTTTTTCATAGACATAGCAAAATAGATATGAAGATAGAGGAACAGTGGCGACGATGACAGAGTCACTGCAAAAAAGTCAATCATTCACGGAAAACATGGTCTTCATATTAAGCTCTTTTGATGACCGTCTCTCCACTCTCGAGACCGGCATGCATTCCATTTTGGTTCAATTTTAATTTATTCTATTTGTTATTTAGACATATTGGTTTGATATTTGTACATGTTTCAAATTATAAACACACTTGATTTGATAAAAATGGCTTTCATTTTAATATTATTTAATTGCGACTTATGTATTTAATGTATGTTTTTTTGGACTCTAATACATATATCAATGTGAACTGCCTGTACATATGTTAGTGAAATATTATATCCACGAATTAATGTGTACATCTCACTTAGATGTATAATACTTAAACTTGTTGATATGAGTAATTTATAACATAAAAAGCGTACAGTACAACTTCTTGAAGTAATCATATGCTTTGACAAATATATAACTGCGTTGGTAATATGGATATCCCTTCAATCTTCCAGACAAAAATTAGTAATAAAGCTAAAAAAAATGTTTAATTAGCGAGGAAATACTTGTGATGAAGTATACTTTCGTCACATGATATACTTATTTAGTGAGAAAATTATGTGTTTTCGTCACCTATTGTATTTCTTTAGTAATGAAACTTAGAATTCATCATAAAAGTTGTGATAAACAAGAAGTTGCTGAAGAAAGTCACAGTTTTGTTGGTGTGGGTGTTTCATTAACATGGCACGAAATATAATTTTAGTGACAAAAAAATATTTTTCACTAATGAATTATTTTGTTGTACATAGCTTGTGTAGCGTTGCGGTGGAGTACTATGCAAACGTTGTTGTATAATTGGCGTTATGCTAGTGTATGTGAAGTTATGCAATCTTGTTCCTCTAGCCATATTTGCATGGCAATTGCAGTCATAAGTTATTAAGCATCTTCGCATATTTTTTAAGCATATTTGCATGATCATTGAAGTTATATTTTTTCAAATATAAGGTATTTCTAAAATTAAGCAAGTGTGAAGCATATAAAGTTTTTCTTATAATGTTTAAGTTGTGAATTTAGGAGAAGAAAACTTGCCATTTGAGTTTTTATAGTAGCAATAAAAATTTCAATATGTTATATTTGATATATTGGTGAAAACTAAATTTAGAAATATGTTATAATATATATAAATATTTAGAGAAAATCATCACTGAAAGATACACCAGCTCAACAACTCTAAAGATACTTCTATAAAAGTTTATCAGTAAAACAAAATTATTGCATACAATTTCTGGTTGAGTACCATACGTGCATCTATATCAATAGTTACATATAGTTATGCTGAAATTGGGGTAAAATTCTATTCAAAATGTTTTATTTGTTTTCCATGTAGACATGTGAAAATTAGAAACAATTTCATTCCTAATGGTATAATCTTATATTTGACTTTTAATTTATCTGAGTAGTTTTTTTGGCATTAAACTTCTTCGCTTAAATAAATAAATAAATAAAATAAAAAATTGTCCGGAAGGTGATGTTAGCGCATGCGTGTGCTGAATGTGATTGCAGTTGATCGGTCACTGTTCACCTTGTCGTTTATTGGCAGCATAATGCTTTAGAATCTTACTTTATAGAAAGATGCCTACCACTTTAGTCCCTATGCTTTTTCCCTTTGTCTTGTTCTTTTCCTTTTACACCGCCTTTGATTTATCAATTGGTTTATAATGTAGCTTCCTTAGAGCTATAATGGCTAAGTTTGGCTTTGGAAGATGAATTTATTTCTCATTATGACCTGCGTCTCTAAAGAAATACTGTGTTACCCTTAACTAATAGATTGGGGGTGGGGGTTTCGCTAAACCCAGCCCCTGTTACTTAAGGGGCTTTGGCTACTTGATCTTGTGGTAGATTGCCCTCCTAGGGGCACTTGGCAACCCACTCGTGGGGCATGAAATCCCAAAATTCCTTAAGCACTTTCTTTTGACTAAGGCTCAGTTTGACCAAGATATGAAGCGTGAGCACAAATATTTAAGGATGATACTTTAGATTTATTGGTGGTAACCTTGTCACAACGAGAAACAAGAAACAAAATGTCGTTTCTCGTTCAAGCACTAAAACAGAGTATAGTTGGAGTATAATAATTGTTATGGTTTATTATTGATCGATAAATGTCCTCCACAAAGAGGACCTATGGTGTTATATTTTGATAACTAGGCAGCATGTCATGTTGTACAAAATTTAGTTTAACATAATAGAACAAAACACATTAAAGTGGATCGATTCTTTATCAAAGAGAAATTGAAAAAAAATGTAGTCGTTGTGCCTCATATACATTTGAAAGATCAGCTAACTAATGTATTAACTACGGCAGCATCCAACATGATATTGTCCAAGTTTATTAGCAAGATGACTATGTTTGCTATAATAATGAATGGGCCTTAATCTATAAGAATAATATGAGGTGGTGCGGTATCAAAGATGAACCATAGAAAAAAATGATTGATAGAGATAATTGAGTTGAAGCTACCATGGATTTTAATTGATGAGGTGAAGGGGAGAGAAGCAATAGTTGTCCTTGGAATTTTAAATTTTATATTTTACCATATATATATAAGATGGGGCAGAGTAAAAAAAATTTACTAAAGAGGTGGCGGGGGTAAATTTTAGTATTAATTGTTTTTTCAAGTTGAGGGCCGGTGGTGCACAAAATTACAAGTAGTAATATTTTTTCAAAATTAAGGAGGAGACAAAAATAGATAATTAAGCCTCCTTTTCAATATTGCATAGACAAATTAGTACTAAAACAAAAAAAAATTTAGCTAATTAAGCTTATTATATTTTTCAATTTAGTGTTAACCAAAAATGGAGAACCAAAAATTGTTTAATTAGCGACAAAGTATTTGTTATGAAACATATTTTTCATCGGAAGATATACTCATTCAGCAAGAAATATTTGTGTTTCATCACCTAATGTATTCCTTTAGTAACAAAACATAGAATTCGTCACAAAGTTGCAACAGTCAAGAGATCGGTGATAAAAGTCATAATTTTGTCGCTAATGGTGTTTCCTTAATGTGGCACAAACATAATTTTAGTAACAAAAGAAAAACATTATCATTGAACAATTGTTTTTTTGTACATAGTGTACAACGCTATGGTGGAGTTATGCAAGTGTTACTATGGTGTTATGTTTGTACATGTGAAGTTATGCAATGTTATTCCTCTAGTGAATTTTTCACAACAATTGTAGTTATACTTTCTTAAGCATATTCGCATTATCATTGGAGTTATTTTTTTTTTCAAAGTTAAGGTATATATTTCAAAAATTAAGTGTGTATAGTTTTTCTTATGATGTTTTGGTTGTGATTTTAGCATAGGAAACTTACATTATGACTTTTTACACTAGCAATCAAATGTTTAAATTAATGTTAAATGTAAGATATTGGTAGAAATTAAATTTAAAAATTTGTTATTATATACCTAATATATAAGAAAAATCATCACCGAAAGATATATCAATGCAACACTCAATTTCCTTCTATATAAATTTATCACTAAAAAAATCATTGTCTTTAATTTCTGGTAGGGTAGCAGTCCATATCAACACAAATTTATCACTCAAACAAAATTATTGCCTTCAATTTCTGTTTGAGGCTATGTTGTACTTTTCTTGGCCTTGAACTTCTTTGCTAACATGATTGAAAACATAAATATTTTCTTTGCTAACAACATAATTTGTTTTTTATTACTGTATAAAAAGGAACATCAGTACAAACTTTTCAAGCCCTGAAAAGGAGATTTTCATTTCTTCCTTTTATCACCATTTTTTCCTCTGAAAAATATGTTAAGAGATTGGTGTCGAAAGTCATAGTTTGGTCGCTACGGTTGTTTTAACAATGTGGCATAAACATAATTTTAGGGATAAAAAAGTTTCGTCATTGAAGAATTATTTTCTTGTACATGGTGTGCAGCGCTACAGTGGAGTCATGCAAGCGATGCTAAGGTGTTATGCTAGTGCTTGTGAAGTACGTTATGCAATCTTTTTCCGCTAGCCATACTTGCATGATAACTGCAATCATACATATGACATTCTTAAGCATCTTTGCATGATCATAGGAGTGACAATTGTATTCATACTTTCTTAAGCGTGTTTGCATGATCACTATTATATTGAGAGTTATATTTATCTCTCAACTTGTAACACATCGATTGCACCTGACCTTCACTGTGGCGGAGTTTAGAGAGGGCTGGCCTTGGTCGGAGCCAGGTCTAACCTTTTAAGTACACATTTGGTTCAAGTTTTGACTTGTTTCTGGAAACTTAAATTTGTATTTTTACATCTGACATCTCTTATAATTTATGTCTTAAGGTTGAATTATAAATTGATGATTCTCAAACTTTCTATGTGAAATTACTATTTTGGATTTGAGGACGAACAAAATGCTCCAACCGAACGAGCACTAAAGTGCTAGTATTCACATATAACAAGCCACCGTATTCTGTTGCTCCAATCCGACCCAGTCGATTCCTTTAACCAGTAGTTTATATTTTATATTGCTCCTAACCCAACCGAGCATTTATTTCAGCCTACTCTGGGGCCGACCTAGACCATTGTTTATACTTCCACATATATATTCTATTAGACTTTGTGCACAAGAATTACCACCCCTATTTACAATCTCCTAAATTTCGCCCTTCTATAATTTACACTTTGATAACAATTTAATCGTTGTACAATATGTCTAATAAAATAGAAACGAAATTTAAATTTCTATTTGAATACCTACTAAATACGTATGAAAACGTGCATATGTATATGACATATCCTATCAATTATTGTTATATAATATATAATTACACGACCTTGATGGAAAAAAAATTAACAACTACATCAATCATTTATCCATTAAAAGTTATTTACAAATAAATCATAATTTGTATAAATCCAACGTAACTTGTGAGATATGTCAAAATTTGTTAGCATTAAATGTCTAAATTTTGGATTTAAATAGTATATGCAAAATTCATAATATATAGACTAGCCATGCCATATATATTTGCATTCGGAGAAAATTAGATACTGGCATTTAAGGGGTGATTGTAGGGGCGGAACCAGGGAGGGATAGGGCGGGTTTCAGTATATGGCAAAATTTTAAAAAACCTACTAGCAGTAGTAAAAAAAAAAAAATTAATACAAGCACACCCCTTTATTAAATTTTAGCCCACCCGTCGAAAGAATCCTGAGTCCGCCTCTGGGTGATTGTACAAAGTCAACGCATTCCATACCTATAAAAAAGGATGAACAAGAAAGTAAAAAAAAAATTAAAGGAAGAAAAAGAGAAGGTAAGCATAAACAACCAGAGGATTATTCGTTGAAACAAAATATATATATAAAAGGAAAAAAAATAGCACAGAAGACATCCTTATATCCACCAAATTTCATCAGTTCACCGGAGATGCATGCTTGTACAAAAGTTATTCGGCATCAATCAAATCAAATAACTCATTTGGTATTCCAGTGGGCCTTGGTTTTCAAGCAACTTTAAGGTTAGTGCAACTCTTGGGTTTGTAAACCTTTGATTGGGTTATGAATAAGAGGTCTCCTTGCCTTTCAGAGGTTTTTCTTTGAAACGTTCTTTGTAGCTATGACTAACTCAATGCGAAGTTAGCGAGTTATGTTTCAGTATAATTTCGAGTCAATCATGATTAATATTTTAATAAACGAGCCGTGTTCGAGTTACCTAATCTAACACAATTAACTCAAATTAACCTACAATCAACTTGTGCACTCGAAATTGTCTTACGGTCCATAACCTCTATTCTACTGGCTTTATTTTAATTTTAAATACAACTCTCTTGCTTCTGATTTAAGGGAAAGAAACATTTAGGTGCCTAGCAGCCTAATCATCATTTAATAGCGTAAGTTTTTCAAGTGTTAGTCCACTTGGGGCAGTTGTAATCAATTTCTTGGAGGTATTTACTACAATATATTTCTTTTACTTAAGCAATCTGAAGTGTTCTTAAGTGTTCAAGGTTCCAAGTTCAATTCCTTGCAGATTCATCTTTGCTTATTGCATTTTTTACTTTCTCCAAGTTTGTCAGAAATTTTGGCTTGGGTAGTGTTTGGTTTTATGCACTAGTTTTGTTTTCTTAATCTCAGGTGCACCGTAGACGAAGAGGATATAAGGGAGAAATTTGCTGGCAAATATACGCAGCTTGTGTACAACATTGATGATGAGTCGCCTATCGGACATGAATTAGTGGCACAATTGTTACGAAAAATGTAATTATGAGGATATGAAAACCTCACATATTAAAATTGTGGGATATATTTGATTAGCTGATTGGTTTCTCATTTTTGTTTTCAAATGAAAATGTTGGGATGTACTTGATCTAATTGTTTTCGAAGTACTTTCCAATTTCAAATTTATCAATTAAGCTTATTCTTATAGATTTGCATTTGCTTGGTTTTGTTGATTGGTTTGCCTTTTGAATTTATTATTATGTTCGAAAATCTACATGTGCTTACATTTGAAAAGGTTCCAAACACGTACTTACAAGTGTATGTTATATTTGCAAGCGACTCTTCACGTCAAGGTTATGAAGACCTAAAATCTTTAATTTGGAAAATTGTTCGTAACAGTTGTTTATTTCTATATTGCAAGTGTTACCACTGCTCGTCTTGTACTTTAAAAACTGTTACTTCAAGTTTAATATGGTTTATTGGCACTTATAAACTGTTTGCAATACGACTATAAATTACAATTTTGAATAATTGTAAAACGGTTTCATCAGTGTTCACAACACTTACAAAAATACATTTATTTTTTTTAGTATAATCTTCGTGAGCATCTTTACCAAAAAGGAGAACTCGCACCACTACAAGAAATTTGATCATTTAATTCACTTAAAAGGTGACTTAAGTGACTTAATAGGAGGTGTCATAAAAAGTTCGTAAAAGTGACTTAAAAAAGTCATAGGTTAATGACATAACACTAACTTAAAAGTGACTTAAATCTAATAAAAAATATAGCTTTTTCACCTACTCATGATATACCTAGCTACCATACAATTTCATCAATCAATCCAATTAACAAAGCAACAATTTTTTAGTTACTGTTTCACCATTCAGAAATCCAAATCAATACAACCCAAATAAATAATGTTCCAAACAACTCAACAATCCATCAAAACAATTCCAAATAAATCAACACAATGGAAAAAGAACAAAAATAAATCATCTAAGGATGATTACAATGATTTCTCTCCAATGTAACAATGTAGCCTTCCCTTTGTTCAAAAAGTGATTGAAAGAAAAAACACAAAATTCATGAAAAGTCACATTTGCTTTAGATTTTCAATAGCCTTAATACCCTTATTATCATCTCTAGAGAAGACCAATTCCCCTTTGGGCAGATTGATCACCTTAATATACTCAAAATGAGCTTCATGGTACTTCAATGATCACCTTAATATACTTACTTATTCCCCTTTGGGCTCCAGCTCTCCTGTATAAACATGTCACATGCAATGATAAAATGTCTAAGATTAATTGCAAGTAAAATTAACTTGTTATAATCAATTACACAAACCTGAATTATATCTACTCAAAAACTATGTACTTACAATATTAGCCAAGCTAAGTTTCAGGCCCATGCTTGGTCGAGAATATAAATAACTAACTAACTAAAGAAAACCACAACTATTGAAAGTTATTTCTGAATACAATTATCATATTCTTATATTACATTTTAGAGAAGGCCAAGAGAGTACCTATATGAACCTATGCAAATACTTAGAATAGAGGCTTCTGCTGTTCCTTCATTATGTACTCATCATTGGCATCTGCAATTAGAAAAGTTGTTGATTAGCTAAAGAATAAAGATTTAAGAGGTCAACCGTTAATGTTTTAGAGCAAATTATGAAGTAACCCTTTCCCTTTTGCTATATTTTGGGCTTTTTATTACACCACACCTTCCTTATTTTCTGACATTTGGGTTAGGTATAGTAATAGTGAGTTAGAGACCTCCCTGCTTACCAAATGATTTCCAGGCATGTGCACTTGCACGATTGCAGACTCACACAGACGTGGATGCAATTGCACACACTGTTGTTTGACATATGCAACAATTTTAAGATAAGAACCCTGAAAACTTGTACAAAATATAATTGCCAAAATCATGAATGGTAAGAGCACCATGTTTTATTACATTATCCTGCAAGAAACTAACTACATTAACATCACCAGTATAGTACAAAAATTTCAAAAGAAATAGGCACTAATAAAGACTCGAAATAGAGTCCAATTGATGTTCTGCGACTTGCCAGTTTGCTCTGCATTAACCTCAGTCGATCTCTGCAACATCAAAATCACTTATGATAAACAGAGTATTATTTTTCAAACAAGTTAAATACATACACAAGCACCACAACAAATCATAACAGTAAACAACTCAATTAGAAGTTCAGTAGCAAATAAGAATTAGAAGTTCAATAGCAAATAAGAATTAGAAGTTCAATAGCAAATAAGAAGAGCAAAGTTACCTAGGGTATAAACCAATGGTGGAAGGAGGAGGAATTGAAGCTCTGTTTGGTGTCGAATACAAGAATCAAGACCACAGATTAATAATTTTCTGATTAATAGGGAGAAAAATAGAGAATCAAGGGAGAAGAAAGTAAGCGAATTACACGAGCAAAATATAATTGCATTTGAAATCTTATAAGATAAGTATCTTGATACAATTGAACACCTTTTATACAACTTTGAATCATCAAAAGGAGTACCAATTCAGCAAAGAACAACTGAATGTGAAGAAGATTAAGTAGAAGAAGATTGAGTAGATCAATTGAGTAACTTACTTGTCGATTAGGGTAGATTGATTTGAGTCATCCTCGCCCTTCACCTTCAATTGTACATATTGGATGAATTTTTACTATTGATTTGAACAATGCTTTTGGACTCATTGGATAAAACTGTAGGAACGAGCATCTTGCCCTTCGCCTTCGTAATTGAATTTCGATTTGGGTAGAGAGAGATTGGGTTAGTGTCACTCGAACAAAATTGGGGAAAATATTGTGCATCGTCTAGAGAGCTCATTTTAACATTTTTTTTCTTCTAAATTCTGTTAATTTAATGAAGTCACGTGTTTAAGGCCATTACGTAAAAAGCATAATTAACTTAAAAGTGACTTAGATAGCAGTAGCTTGAATTTTTTAAGTCTCAAAATTAGTAAATGACATACAATACATGTTAAAAGTGATTTAAATAACCAAGCCTCTTGGCCCAGTGTTATAAGGTTGTCACTGGGACAACCTTGGGTCGACTTGGAGCTCTTAAGGTCGAACCCCGGCGTTGTCAAAATAATGTTTGGCCAGCGGCAGCCAAGAACCGTGAGCGAGAATTAGTCGAGGTGCGCGAAAGTTAGCCCGGACACCTGTGGAAAACCAAAAAAAAAAATAAAAAATTGACTTAAATGACATTTTTTTTGTGGTGCACGCTCTTATTATAAAAAGTAACTTGCTTCATTTGGTCTTATTTTTCAAAAAATCCTCCCCATACTATGAGTGAAACGGAAAATCTAAAGTCAAAAAGAGATTCTGACCAAAGACTATTGATGAAGGAATTATGTCATTATCTTGAATTTTTTACATAGCTATGCTGATTTTTTAATTTATTTTGTAAAATAGGGTTGTTGCAAACTTATTTGTATAAATAGGGGACTTTTAAAAGCGAGATTGAAGGTGTATATTTTAGCTGTAAAAACGCGATTGAAAGCAGCGTTTTTTAAAAATAAAAAAATTCACTCTGTAAAAACGCAATACCTTATCGCGTTTTTAATGATAAAAACGCTACCCAAGATCGCGTTTTTACCATTAAAAACGCTTGCCCTTTTCGCGTTTTTACAGCCGAATATTTTTTTAATCTATGTGCGATTGAAAGCAGCGTTTTTTAAAAAAAAAAAAAATTCACTCTGTAAAAACGCAATACCTTATCGCGTTTTTAATGGTAAAAACGCTACTCAAGATCGCGTTTTTTACCATTAAAAACGCTTTACCCCCTTATCGCGTTTTTATAGCCGAATATTTTTTTTTTTCAAATCGATGTCATTTTCTGATCACGTTTTCTACCCTAAGTAATTTAACCTACTTCCCTTCTATTGCGCCGTTTTGCTTCATTTTCTTATTCTTCTTCCTCTTGCTCTTTCTTTCTCATCTTCTGCTGCTTAGTGGGTTTCTTTCTCATTTTCTGCTGCTTGATGAATGTTGCTCTTTGTTCCTCATCTTCTGCTACTTCTTCTTTTCATCTTTTTTATAACAGGTATGTCCGTTTATAGTATTTTGATTATATATAAATTTTTATATTTTGTTTGTGTCTTGATCTATATATTTTAATTATTTATAGATCTACGTTTACATAATAATGATATGAATAAAATAAATGAGATATTATTGTAGATTTATGATATAGTTTTGTCTAATTGTTTGTAAATGTATGTATGCATAATGTATGTGTGTGTGTGGGGGGGGGGGGTTAGATATAGATTTGTAGATTTGTGAATGTATGTATTTTTGTAAATTTGTAAATTTATTATCATATTATTGTAATATACAAAATTTGTGTATAGTCCAAGTATTATGATTTATGATTTGTAATATTTTTGAAATTAACTTCAAGTTCCCTAATTAAATGGATGTTTCTTCTATAATTTCGGATATTAATAGATTTTCAAAATTCAAAAGTTTTCTATAAGTTAAATCTTAGGGATAATTAAATTGTTTACTTGAAAAGTCAATTTAGGGTATTTTAAGGAAAATAAAAACAAAAAATTAGTGATTATCCATTGTTTTGGGTCATTTCTTAATTTACCCTAAACAGGTGGGTTAAATGCAAAATTATTTAAAAAAAATGGTTAAAAAACAAAAAGGCCCATTGTAATACTTAATAATTAAATTTGTAGTGGTTTATAATATTTTTTTATTTGCAAAAAATTATTTCATGATTTTAAATAAATAATTTAATATAATATTTCGTAGAGGTTGATACTTAATTTTATTTTTTCAATAATTATATAACTATTTTGAAGAATATATATACTAAAATATAATTTTTCAGAAATTATATTTTATTTTAAAGAATGTATTATTTACCATCATAATGGAGAGCATGCTTGATTATTTTAGATAAATTATATTTATTATAAGTTGGTGATAAATTTGTTTTATTTTGTTGAAGGTAAATAATGTCGAGCAGACAAGTATTTATGCTTTTATACTGGGGCGGAGAAATTATTAATGGAGAGCATGGACAATGTTACAATATGCAACATAAAACAGGAATTATCGTTGAAGAAGGTACGACGTACTCAGAATTAGTTGGAATGATTTATTCTGTTATGAATGTTGACCTCTCGCCATCCACCTTAAAGATTGTATGTAGATGTCCACTGTTTGTGACCATGAATGTTTGCAGTTTCTTCCTCCATGAAATTAATGATGACAGAAGCTTACATTTTGCAATGGGAAGTATTTTAAAAGTTCCATCTGTGAATGCAATCGATTTGTATGTGGAGAAAGTTGATCTGAATTATAATGTGTTCCCACTTGCTGAAAAAATTCCGGCCTCAGCCTCATATAGTTCACCACCATCAACACAGTACACTCATATTTCTAACATGCCTTCTACTTCACGACCATCAAAAAAGCTTGAAATTTTTCCTGAAACGCGCGACCATACCCGTAAGAATTACATACCGGACCAGCCAATGTTTGAGTACGGAGATGGTATAGAATATGATGACTCCACTGGAGAGGACACATATTGGAACTCGGAATCTGATAGTCGTACAGAAGAGAGTGACACTGAAAGCGATGAGTGTGAACAATCAAACCAAATTGAGATGGTTGCGGAAGATATACCGTCATTTTACACACAATTCCCTGTTACGTATGTGGATGAGGAGGTGACAATTAATGAGCAGTTGGTCAATGAAAATGAATTACGGAAAGGGCTCACTTACGAGACTAAAGATAAGTTGAAGATTGCCGTAAAACAATATGCAATTAAGAATTCAAATGAATTTATTGTTGATGAATCAAAGGCAGATACATGGGCAATAAGGTGTAAATTGCATGAAAAAGGGTGCAAATGGCGGCTTCGTGCTTGTAAGAGGAAAAAGAAACATGGCCAGTTTGAGATAACTAAATACGAGGGTCTCCACACATGCACATTTGATCGTTTGAAACTAACTCACAAACATTTGGACTGCAAATTCATTGCCAGCAAAGTAAAACACATGATTAAGGTTGACCCTGGCCTTAAGATTGGCGTTATCGTCGCATTTGTTAAGGATCAATATGGTTACAAGATTTCTTATTGGAAGGCATGGAATGCGAAACAGAAGGCTATTGAAATATTATTTGGCAATTGGAAAGAATCTTATGCTATTCTGCCGAGATATTTGGCCGCAATTAAGTACAACAACCAACGGACCGTCCACGAGTATAGAAGCAAGATGTATGATGGGCATTATCGTATTTTTGAGAAGAACTTTTGGGCCTTTAGTGCTTCCATTGAAGGCTTTGTGCATTGCCGGCCTGTTATAAGTGTAGACGCGACACATCTACGTGGCAAATACAATGGAAAATTATTTGTTGCAATGGCTATGGATGCAGGTGAAGGAATATTTCCGCTTGCATTTGGATTCGGCGACGAGGAAACTCACGACACATGGAACTTTTTTCTCACGCGGCTTTGGCATTACGTCGTGAGGGGACGAGATGGCATCTGCTTGCTTTCTGATCGGCACAGGGGTATACTGTCTGTAATTAATTCCGACCCACAATTTCAAGAACCAATGACATACCATCGATTTTGTATGCGACATGTCCGCAGTAACTTCACAAGTAAATGTAAACCAGACGAGACTTTAAAGATACTAATGTGGAAGGCTGCAACAGCTTACTGCTTGCCGAAATTCAATAAATACATGAACATGATCAAAGAATATGATGATCAGCAAGAGAACGAAGGAAAAAAACCATGGAGGTGGCTAAACCAAATTCCCCTAGAAAAGTGGACTTATGTTCACGATGGAGGGCATCGTTATGGGATAAAGACAACAAATATCTCAGAGGTTTTCAACGGAGTTTTAATTGGAGCGAGGTCTTTACCTGTTGCTGCATCGGTGCAGCTCATTTTTCATCGCCTTGTTACATACTTTTGCGAAAGAGGCGAGCAGAGGAAAGATAGGCTTGACAGTTCGGAGGTGGAACACACGCCATTCATGGCACTGAAATTATCGAAGCGCATGGACAAGATCGGTAAATATATTGTTTTTAGGCATAACAACTCGGAGGGACTTGCCTCTGTCACCTCAGCTAAAGGAAATGTGAAGAATGTCAACATTTTAGAAGGCACGTGCAGTTGTGGGAGGTGGACAATTTATAAGTATCCTTGTTCACATGTATTGGCGGTGTGTGCTGAATTAAGATTACAACCGAAGTACTTAATTCATCAATACTTGACTCTAGAGGCGTACGTGGCTACATATTCTCCTACTTTGCAGCCTGCTTTGCCAAAAAATTTTTGGGAATCCCATTTGATTAATACAGTTCCAGGTGTTTTGATTCCTAATCCAAACTTGTTGCGTCAAAAGGGTCGTCCATCGAGGCGCATTCATAACGAGATGGATGTAAGTGATCGTCGAAGATACAACCATTGTGGGACTTGTGGCGAGGCGGGACATGATCGCCGTAAGTGTCCCCGAAATCAGATTAAATAATTGTAGCATATTCCAGACTATTCGTATTTATTAAGTTTGCTGATAACGCGATAGATGTAAGTGATCGTCGAAAATACAACCATTGTAGGACTTGTTGCATTTTTACTTAACTGGCTTTGCATTGTTGTATTTATTAAGTCTGCTGATATTGAAATTATTAAACATGCGTATTGGAACCCTATGACATGTATAAACTGACATCATATATATCAAAATTCTATATTCATGTACACAAAAAGATCATACAACTAAGCAAAAATAAATATCCATGTACAACTATTTCATACAAGTAAATAAATGACATTTTTTATCTAATTACTAACAATCAACGTACTAAGTACCACAACTAGGTTTTTCCTCTTCCTCTTCGGCCTCTCATCCCTCTCGACCTCCGTATGGGTGTGCGCCTCTACACCTCTGCCTCTGCCCCTATCCTTGCCCCTACCCCTCGGTCTACCTCTGCCTCGTCCTATATCAATAGGTAACACAGGTACATCTACAACATCTGGTATGCTCAACTGTGTCCCCTCGTCATGATGATCTGTGGGTGTAAATGTCGGTGACTGTGAAAGTCCGAGTGGAAGCTGGTGCGACACAACTGGTGAAATAAATGACGAGTCTGTCGTCAACATAGACACATAATGTCCTATGTCAAAATCCTCGTATATAGTAGGGAGTGTCGAGAAGTCTGTCGTACTCGGCTGCGGTAAGCTGGCTGGTGGTGGTGAGGATAACGTATCTGACTGTGATAGGCCGGGGGGAAATGGAGAATAAAACACATATGTAGTAGTAGTAGTGGGGGTGGGGGTGGGTAACGTAGTAGAAATAGTATCTAGTAATCTGGAGGGGTCATCTGTAGATAACATAGTAGTAGTAGTGGTGGGTAACGTAGTAATAATGGTGGTGGGGGTGGGTAACGTAGTACTAGTAGTGGTGGGTAATATAGTACTAGTAGTACTGGTAGGTAACGTAGTAGTAGTGGTGGTGGTGGGGGTGGGTAACGTAGTAGTAGTGGTAGTAGTGGTGGTGCTGGGGGTGGGTAACGTACTACTAGTAGTGGTGGGTAATATAGTACTAGTAGTACTGGTAGGTAATGTAGTAGTAGTGGTAGGTAGCGTAGTAGTAGTGGTGACTGTAGTCCCCGACGGAGAAGAGACAAGATGTGTAGAGGTAGACGGTCCAGCATCATGTGATAATGTATCAGACTGTGCTAAAGACGTACTAGTAGTAGTAGTAGTGGCAGGTGCGTGCCGCCTCTGACGACGACGGCGGTGGGGTCGTGGGATTGGCTCGGGTATAGGGCCGTGGATCTGTAATGGATCAACAGATAATCGATACTCTTGGCGCGCCGTAATAAGAGCTGAATGTGCCAAGTCAGATATCTCCTCGGATGTAGAATCTCCTGTGATGGACCGCAAAGGATGGTTCATAGCCAAGGAATATATCTTAGCAAGCGCATCACCCTGGAAAGGAACAAAATTATATATATATGAAATTAAAGACGGCAAATAAATTCTAAAATACATTTAGCTGATGCAATTATAACTTACTAGTATCTCCAATGTTACACCTACTGGTTCAGGACCAAACTCGGGAGGTTGCTCAGGCGCCGCAAGAATGAAACGACGAGTAACAGTACGAAACCAAATCATGTACGGGTCATCGTACTGTATCGGGCCCTGTAACACATCCGCAGTGACTACGTGGTCATGTCTGCGATCCCAAAAGGCGATATAATCGCGGTGCTGATGTCTCCAATCAATGGGATCTCCGCGCGCTCTCCCCCTCATATCCGTATCGTGCAACTGCTCACTTGTGTCAAAATCAACGGGGATATTCTGGTGTAAACCAAATTG
Source organism: Lonicera japonica (assembly GCA_021464415.1). NCBI lineage: Eukaryota > Viridiplantae > Streptophyta > Magnoliopsida > Dipsacales > Caprifoliaceae > Lonicera > Lonicera japonica. The sequence continues at coordinate 78,322 of JAKCWG010000778.1, read as the reverse complement.
TCGCATGACTCTGTCAGGGAGGTGCCACTCCACTATCTCAAAGTAGATAAGAGGTGACCTACTCCGCCATATAGCCTGACCGGCAAGACAATAAGGAGGCAAACCAGCCATAACATGCGCAGTGTACGGCTGCCAAATCATCTGTAAATGAAGAAATACAACTTATAAATTTTAAAATTTACATAAAAACATCTGTAATTTTTAAAAATTTCGGCAGAGTTCCGTCTGTTTATAGAACAATCCATTTTTTTCATATTCACCTGTTAAACAAGTTTATTATAACTTTCCAAACAAATACATCTTCCAATCAATCCAAAAGGAATCTACAAGTATTATTATAAATACAGATATAGTTTTCTCAACCAACCAAGTTCATTTATCAATCATTCAATGGCTACGAGATATATAGTCACGCAACAGTCTACCATAATAATTATATTTACCTGCTCCGCTCGCATTCGATCTAGCTGGTCCCTATAGTAAGTCAGAACATGTATCGGCGTCCGCTCTAGTGAGAACCTCGTCCGCCACCTGTATTAAATAAAAGTAGGGTGTAAAAAAAGTAATCGTAGCCGTAGCATATATTGACACAATTGTCTTCCTTACAATTCAACAAACCTGGCTCCATGCGGAGGTCTATCAATCGAATGAATGAGCTCCTGCTCAGCAATAGCTACGTCAAAGCGACGAGGGCGAATATGTGATAATCTCTCCCAACACCATAACTAACATAAATTTAATCAGAATATATTATTGACTATGTAAATTCAAAATATAAGATTAAAAATTCTAAAATTCAACCTTGTATACCTGTAACAAGATGAGCGGACCGGCAATCTGTTTTGATCCTATACGCGTGGCTCGGCACATCTCCCTATACAGCACCGCAAGTGCAGCACTACCCCAACTATAATGGCCCACCATATTTAAATCCTGAAGTAGTGGGAGTAAAGAAACTCTGACATATGCCGAGGATTTGTCAGCCAAAACTGAACCGCCTAGCGATTTAATAATCCAAGCACGTGCGTATCGCTCGACAACAACATCATCAGCATCATGGGCAGGTATCTCTCCAAATGTATCTGCTACCCAAGAAAGCTTCAATTTCGAATGCCTAAGAGCGTGGTCCGGTGGTCGGATACCTAATACACGCTCACAAACGTCAGCTGGAGGGGCATCCAATGGAGGGCCAGTAACTGCATGGCCATCAACTGGCAATCCAAGTAGTACGGCAACATCCTGGAGTGTGATACTGCACTCCCCAATAGGTAGATGAAACGTGTGTGTTTCCTGCCGCCAACGCTCTACCATAGCCGTAATCAGTGCATGATCGTACTGGATGTGTCCTATGCGGTACAATCCGTAAAATCCTGCTCGTAGTAATGCACGCTGTACAATCTCAGGAAGGATAATTTGCTGTCCATCAGGCCCAGTAAACTCAGTAGCGCTCCTACGTGGCTCCAACAATGCTGGATCATCGCCAGCCCATATAGCAGAAGACCTATGCTGGTTTTGTAAATATAAGAGACGGCGATCTAGAGGACCAGGATCCATCGACAAATACCTATGTTCATGTACGTGTTAAATAGATATAAAAGAAGATACAATGCATATTAACGCGTACATATGTGAACCCAAAAATTAATAAACTGCATAATTAATACACATCCATTCATTACAAGACAAATTACATTATAATGTCACATTACATATTGCAAGGGCAATAACTAATTTAGCATCCTTACATACTTAATTACCGAAGTTTTAAACACATACATATACTAAACAAAAATACATAACAACAGTAACCATAAGTCTACAACGCATAATAAAACAAATTACATAAAACTGACACAACTAATAAGAACATAAGCAAATAAATCCTATTCCTTGCACACTTGAGTGATTTCTTGCATTGCTCGTACTTCCTTTGTATTTCTCCTCTCTTTTCCCTCTCTCTTTCTATGCCTTTCAACAAACGATTATTCAAGTCTTTAACCCCTTCAGCAACTGCCCTCCAATCTTCTTTTTGGACCGATATATGCCTTATTTGATTGTAAATTTCTTTCATCTCTTCCTGAATTGTTTTTTCCTTGTCAACCCAGTCGAAAAAGTTGCATCCATTATTACCATAACTCTTGCAACCAAAAAATCTCCGACCTGGGTTTTCCGACGTCCATGACACTCTAATTGGAGCAGGCTCTCCACAAAAACAAGTGACATATGAACATGATTCTCCGAAACTGGAACCAGAATTTAAAGACATTTCTGCGAAAAATAAAACGCAAATATAGTTTCATATTTTATTTAAACAAAAAGTCTACTTTGTAATTAAAAAAGTTTCTGTATATATATGACTCTATGTGTGTATATAAATGCTTCGCAATTAATTAAGCATACTTGAAGATTAAAAAAAAGTATATATATATAACTCCAAACCACGATAGCCTTAGTATATTCTACTCTCAAGATTAATTAATTAAGCTTGCTTTAAGATTAAATAAAATATTATATATAAAAGCTTCTCATTTATCCCTCTTAGAGGCGTACTAGTTTCAAGATTAAGGCGTACTAGCCTTAATTATGATTGCTAGCTGAAGCAAAATCGAATTGCTCAAATTAAACGTGTTGAAATTAAATAAAATATTAGGATAACCATGTAGCTTCATACAAATAAAACCCCACAAAAAATCACGAACAGTTAACCCCACAAACCCATTATTACCCCACAACCCCATTGGAATGTTAAAAAATAAATTAACGTAGGAAATTTGTAAATTTTATGTAATGGCATGAAAATAAAAATATTAAAAAAAAATTATAGTTTCTCATATAGACGTATGCAACCAAAAGCTATTCCTTTAGATGTTCTTTTTGTTTGATAAGAAATATAAAAATCCATATAAGAAGTAAATCTATTTTTAAATATGGGTGGTGCAAAAAAATTATAAATCTAGTCAATTGCTTACATATACAATTTTATTACTTTTCAAATGGTTTAGTTTGTTGTAATATGATTTTTATTCTCATTGGCAACTAACTTTTTTTTCATATGCAAATTTAACACCATGTACATACTTTATGATTGAGGGACCACTACAAATTTAGCTCAAACATATATAAAACATCACTATCTAATAAGTTATACAAATTGCGGCTTTTCAAAATTTACAACCAATGTTGGCTCCAAAATGAAGTTAATCCCTACATTGATAGAACCACCAAATTCCACATTTTAAAATCAAAGTCCGACCAGCAAAACACTCGACGCTGCACCCAAACCACCTCTAAAACACCCAAATCACAGAAACCACTACACAAACCACCACTGAAAGGGTCACATTTAACATATATCAAATAGAAAACCTCAAAAAATAGAAAACCTCAACCATTAATCGCTGTCAAATCTCAACCATCGGCCATTAATCCCCAAACTTGTTTATTTTGATGTTTATATTATACTAACTTCAACCAAAAATTAGAAAATCTCAAAACCCACAATTATCAACTTCATATATACATACACACATACGCACGTACACATACACACATACACATACACACAAACAAGCACATATATTCACAACAAAAAGGGGGGAAAATAAATCATTGAACTATCCATCAAAGAGGGGAGAAAGTTTTGTACCTACCGAAGGAGGACGGAGGTCACGGAGGAAGAATGAGGTCCGGTGATGGAGGAAAGAGGAGGTCCGGCGATGGAGGAAAGGAGCAGATCCGGCGATGGAGGAAAGGAGGAGGTCCGGTGATGGAGGAAGGACGATTGCGTTGAGGGAGGAAGGAGGGAGGATGGATGGAGGAAGGAGGAGGGAGGGGGACGATGGATGGATGGTGCGTGCGGCGAGGGAGGAAGGCGGAGCTGTGCTGCGACGAGGGAGGAAGGCGGAGTTCTGCTGTGAGTGAGGGAGTTATGCTGGGATTTTAAAATTTCAGTAAAAACAAAGTAAGGTCCAGCGTTTTTAATGGTAAAAACGCTATCATGAGTTGCGTTTTTACCATTAAAAACGCAACAAGAAATTGCGGTTTTACACAGTGCATTTTTTTTTTTAAAAAAAACGCTTCTTTCAATCGCGTTTTTACGGCAAAAATATACACCTTCAACCTCGCTTTTAAAAGTCCCCTATTTATACAAATAAGTTTTGAACAGCCCTATTTTGCAAAATAACTTAAAAAATCAGCATAGTTATATAAAAAATTCCATTATCTTGGTGAAAGAATCATTCCATTATTGCTCATTAATAATGGTGAAATCAATGGCGTAGAGTCAAAAAGAGATTCTGACAGAAGACTATTGATGAACCAATCTGACAGCTACAACTACAATGCTACCCAATATATATTACTGAACAACATTTTTTAGTAATTTTTTTAAAAAAAGTTTAAGAATCTAATCGTTAAAATTACACATGTTATGGTATGTATTAGTTTTACATTTTTTGATGAATTGTATACACATATTAAAATATCATATCAAATCTAAAACATCACACTAATAATATACATACAATAAACTCTCACATACCAATAATATTGTTTACATTAAAAATGCCATAATAATTATAGACTTACGTAAAAAAATCAAGAAAAAATATTGAATAATATTTAAGAATATATTTTACGTATTCGTATATTATTGGTCATTTCAATATGTCATTTTTAGGAGTATTCACGGTATATTAGTCCAATTTTTGGACAATATTTAAATCAAGCTGACAGACGTGGTTGGACTCTTTTCACATATGGTATTGAATTTAATTTGTTAAAAAAATATTTTGCCAAGATAAAAAAAAATTTGATTAGAAGATTCTTTACAAAATTAAAAACAAGTTGGTCTAATCTAGTCTACTTTTAGTTTTTCTAATATAAACATATATTGAATCTACGTTTCAGTTGTTTAAAACATTGTATTAGGCTAAACAATATGCTCAAAATAGACTGATTGATGTTTTTTTAATTTTGATTTGTCATACATTATCATTTTTTATTCTATTATCAGGTCTTATTTATTTTACCGCGCTGGATGGCATAAGTATACCCTAGTAAATAATAAGTAGTAAAATATACTTACATTATATGATAAATTAAAATTGCTTCTTCTGTTTCAAATAAATAATTTTCCTTCCTTTTTAGTATCTCAAAGTAATGTAACATTTCTTTTGACACAAAATTAATTTACCAAGTTAATCTCGGAATAAAAAAAACAATTATATTTCTTACATCTTAATTTGTTTTGCTATGAGTATAAAAGTCAATATAAATTATGAAAAATGGTTATATGGTTAATTATTAGTAGTTCTTATTTAAGTTTGGAGTTTTATTCTCATTACAAGAAAATAAATATGTTATGAAAAATAAACCGCAGAAGTAAAAAAAGTATTTCAAAAATAAAACCTTTGTCAGAAATAAAACTTAGCAAATAATAAATCTTGCGTCTATCTTTCATAGTTAATTTTTAATAAAACAATTTTTTTTATTCTATAAAGTAAATTAACAATATAATAATTTGTCAAATAAATGCACAACATGACGTAGGCACTTAGTTATACTGCAGCGAAAGTCAGAATTATTGTTAGGTGGAGCACTTTACATGTAGAGAAATGCGTAACAAATTAAACATATATATTATTAAAAAAAAGAGGTTTTATTCAATTTAAGAATTTTTTTAAAATTAAAACTATTAATTTTATTTTTTTAAAATAATATAGAGTATTTACTATAATGTGTGTATGTGCATTATAACACATAACTATTTACCATAAATTAGGAAGAACACCAAATACTTATCTTATTAATTATCATATATATATAATTAGTATAATAATATTTAATGGGTACCATACCAATACTCTTATATAAATATATATAATTATATAATTAGGTATGCACAATATAGTAGTAGTGATTAGATGTGTCTAACGTCTCACTTCTTAGTATTATGTAATATATATTTAAAAATTAAGTTGATCAATAATTAAAGTACTATATCTTTTAATACAGATTAGAAAATTGAAAAACATAATAAAGGGTCCGTTTAATAACATGGTGAAAATGATTGTAAAACCAATTGAATGATGTGGAAAGGTAGAAAATAAGTTGAGGGATGCATGTGGTGAGATACACCCTGTACATTTTTATGAGTAGATGTTCCCATTCTCTAATAGTTTTTGTAAGAGTTATTATTATTATTATTTATTATTATTATTAATTCATTTTTTAAAAGTAAAGGGAAGAAGTCGTATATCAGTAGTTATAATTTTGTTAATTGATTTAGCCATATTTGCATTGACAATCGCGATCATACTTTTTTAACCATATTTCTGTGGTCATTTGAGTCACACTTTATTAAAAGTTAATGTGTTATAAAAAATTGAATGAGCCTCAACCATTTTTTTTTATAATGTTTTAGTTTTTATTTTAGGTGAAGGAATAGGTTAGTTTGAAATGATTTTTTTAAACTAGTAATGGAATTGTTAAATTTGTTAAAATTAAGATATTGGTAGAAGTTAAATTTAGTAATATTATAATAAAATTAAAATTTTAAAGAAAAATCCAAAAGTACAACTAATTAACCACGTCAATGTCAAGTTTTTCTCAATGTCAAACTTCTTCTATTTCAAGTGCTTTACATTTAAATTTTATTTTATATTAGGCTTTGAACTTTGAGTTTGTTTTCATTGTCCACTGCAAAAAAAATCTAAAAATTGTTTCATTGTGTACCGCTTTCAAAAAACACATTCTAAAAATCCTTAACTAAGGTTTGTAATTATTGTGCAGTGTAAGTATATTCTGACAAATAGCTAAACGATTGTAATTCGGTGACTAGAATAGTGATTAATCAAAAAAAAAATATTTTTTCAAATATTATCTTAAATATTATAATACTAATAAAATAGAAAAAAGGAAGGAAAAAAAATACAATATTTATCAAAATGACATTAATTTTTTTGTTCGTCCATATAATTTTGTATTCGATAAACAGATATTGGCGAGCACGGAGTCGCTGAAATTGAGCTTGGAGGGAAAGAGAGATTAATTAGTGACTTGGGATTTTTATTTTTTTATTTTTTTTTACATAGGGTGCTTTAGGAAAACTTTGTTATACATTACCCGCCTTATTTTATATTCTCATAAATTTGTAGTTATGGGTTAGTCGTAAAAGAAAATTGGTGGGGTTAGGGGTGAAGGCTGTAATGAAATTTTTGGGAAAAAAAGTGTTCTAAATTTTGTAAAATTAAACACCTAATAAAAAACCAGATTAAGAAAAGAGATGAACCTTCAAGAGGGAGAATACATTATTGAATGTAGACATACAAATTGAGTTCATGCATGATTTTCATGGTTTAATTTGCTTATTCCGAATAAAAATCCTTCAGTTAATATACACACAACTAACACAAGTAGTCCCTTACATACATCAAGGAAATTATTCTCATTAATTCTAACATAATATTTTTAATTTTTGCAATATACGGATATATCCACATAAATCATCTACTTTTTTCCATTTCTTTATAATACTAACATTTCAAAAAAAGTAACTAGAATTACTAGTGTGGCTAGGAGAACATAAGGCGCGCGAACTCTTTTGCAAACCTAAGTTCAGGTTTCCTCAACACAAGAAATTAGCCCAATACTACTCCATTAATCCATCCCATAACATTGAAAATAATCACCCAAGCTGATATTGGCACACTCAATGCAACAAGCGCCACCATCCCCATAGCCAGACAAGGCCTGGTATTCATCAAACACATTTGTAACCACCCCACACCATCACATACATCCTTGTAATAATCTCGAAGGTATTCCTTCTCCCACTCCATCCAATCCAAAGGGGGCATTTGGCTCGTCTCCGACATCTTCATATCCTTAATCCGCATTCGAAGCACAATCATATTCTCATCCACAATCTTACCATCGTAATTATATCGTCCTTCTTTCTCTCTTCTTGCGCAAATATTGACGCTTCTAGCGCATCTAATTCTTCTCCAGACAGAGGGTTCAAGGAGAAACTTCCGGCCGGTGAGGGTGGAAGAAGATGAGGAGATTGCTTTCATTATTATTATTTTTTTGTTTGGGAGATTGTGTGGATGATTAATGTTGGGAATTAAAATGAAGAGGTGTGAGATATATATATATATATAGAGAGAGAGAGAGAGAGGTGGGACTAATAGGTAGGAAAGGGTTACGCATGATTAGTGAATTCTATACTTAATTTATATGTATTTGACATGTCGGATTAGAGCTTCAGATAGGATTATTTAATCTCAATCAGATCGAATAAGACAATTCCACCTTCTAGGTTTGTTAATCCCTCTCTCATAGTGGGATAAAAAGCATTAGTGGGATAAATAATCTGTCTCGATATCTAATCCTGGCAAATACTAAACATAGGATATTATAACTTTATCCTACCCCATATTAGTATGAGAAGGGCAATAAATGCACTTGTAATTTTTAGGAATAAGAATAGAGGTGTGGCGTTGTTTAAGAAAAGAGAAGGAAGATCTAAGTTTCTTCCTTTTTATTATAGTAAAACCCGGCCCCCAAAAAACCCTGTGTCTAACTTGAATCCGGAATCTCATCGGCTCCAGGTGGGCGTATTTCCCACTAAGCTAACTTACTCGCAAGTCTGTCTATTTTGCATATCTCTTGAATTTATATTTTTAAATTTATAATAACATTTAATTCAAAACATGAATTTTAATAAAAATGACATATTTGAAATCTACTCAACTAGATGAAAAAACCAAGATCCTTTGTGTTGATAAGATTATATACACAAATTCAAGAAAAATAGTAAGAAATTGTATAACATGGCAATCTAATGTGTTGGTATCTTACTGGTTTTTCAATTTTACATAAAAATTTATAAAAGTATCGTTGGAGCACAATTTGAAAGATAAAGCGTCACCTATATACCTAGAGCACAATTTGAACCTTGATTTTCCTTCTTCTAATTCGAACACGAATTTATCATTCTATCAAGAAATGTACCTGCATAAAATTAATATTTATACATCTCGACTACGTACATTCATCCAATATCTTTTCCCTTCAATTAGTTAGCTTTAATTATTGATAAAACACTCAAAGCAAACCTTTCTAATGACCCTAATCTTTAAGTGGGTCCCTCAGTAACAAGTGTATACTCTCCGGCATCGATGTACCTACATCATGTCAAAAACACCCAAAAATAAAAATTGGCATATCAAATGTGACCTTCAGGAAAGATCCTATGTGGAGGCGAGGGGCCGAACCCCCCCCCCCCCCCCCCCGCCCCCTCCCCCAACTCCTTCAAGATTTTTTTTCTATATTTAATATTATTTTATTTGCACGTGTGATGCATGTGCTAATGTAATACATAATTTAAAAATATATATTTAACACTAAGATAAGTCGGTCAATTAGTTAAGGTTTCGAGTAAACTTTTTATGAACCAGAGTTTCAAATCCCGTAACTTATAAATTTTGCAATATTTTAGAAAGTCCATAGAGTTTAATAGTAAAATCTTTGCCTAAGTAACATTACTAGCTAATTTTGATACTAAAATTTGGTCACTAAAAAAACAAAAAACAAAAAAAAGGTTGAAACCCAACCCCCCTACCCCCGCTCCGTCCAGTTTAAAATCTTAGGTCCACCCCCTAGTGGCCACCATGAGTAATTTTGTATCTTAAGTATTCGATAATAATCAATTTTATCGTGTGTTGGTTGCTTTCTCCCTCTAAAGTCTCCCCTTATTTCCTTAATTGATAGCTAAAGAATTCAACAAAGATGAATAATTGGGACTTTGACTCCCCTTTATTTACTTTTTATTTAATTCCGTTTAATGGAATCTAATTTAATAGTTAACCTGATAGATTTTTATATTTTTTATAAAACTTAGCGAAAAAAATAGTCTCATTTCAAAGCGGCCTAAATTGTTTGGACTCATTATTATTTGCTTTAAAATAATGTTGATATGGCAGCAAATGGTTGGACGTGGTAAAATATACAGCGAACCAATCTAGTTGTAATTATTAAGAGTGGGTGAACCAATCCTTGAACATTAATCTTGGACAGTACGATGATAACAAACACGCTTAAATGCTTAATCATGACAAAGATGAAAGGTCGGGTTAATTCATTGAATATGCTTTACAAGGATTAAGGAAACTGTAAGAGCGAAAAATGACGCAAACAAAAAAGGACTTGAATGTATTTGGATTATTGGGCGGTAGCTATAGCGATACGTGTGTAATATCATGTTTAAAATTTTCTTACATTACGTATGGATTTTTATTTCTTTTTCGAAACAGTTGTTCAACTCGAAAAGATTATACAGTAGTAATCAAATCGGCAGATACAAAATCTAACAGCCAATCTAAGAAATAAAGATTTACAGCCAATCTGGCCAGGGATAAGATCTGACGAATACAAAAACATGGATGGATTTATAAAATAACCTGAGTATATCAATTGGTATATGGTTAATCAGTAATAACTTGTGTTTTCAAGATTAAGGTCACATATTTAAATCCTTGTTTAAGAAATATTTTTATTTTAGTTTCCAGAGTATGAAATATAAGGTAATTTTGTAATTTTCTAAACCTATCAAAAATCTTGGTCACGTCTTATATAGTATAAATTAAACCAGCAAAGAAGAAAATAGTGAATTAATTTAGAAGATACTATTTATTTTCTCCAAACACACTACACGTGATGTGTGAGCACGTTAAATTCAATCAATTTGTAACAAAATTTTTGATATGGACAAACATGAAAATTCAAAATTTAGTGCGCAAGTGTACAAATTGACCGACGTATATAATATGTGTAGATATGAGTAATTCTACATGTATATATTCATTTCACATAAAGGTAAATGGGGGAAAATCCCCAATATTTCACAAAAGATCCATGATACAAATATTTTAATACAATAAGGATACCTTTATTACCATAACCATTGGCGAGGACGTACAAAATTATAATTAATTGCATTAAAATTTCACAAATGTTCCCATATCAATATATATATATATACTAAGGTATACTCGTACCGTCCGGCACGATAAAAAGAACAAAAAATAATAATTAGATTAAATATAATTACGTGAAAAATGTGAGGATTGAAGATGTGTATGATTGTATATTACCTAGGGATGAAAACAAATAAGGTATCGTAAAAACAAAATCTGACCAACTAAAAGTATAGTCGTCGTCACTCGAGACATGTTTTACTTGTACAATTAGACCTGAAATCACCTCAACCATTTTATAATGTGATGATGTTATGAGTATATTTAAAAGATAAAAAAATTATTATATTCGAGGCAGATCAAACTGTAGTATAAAAAAAATTCGCCCTAAAATTATCTTGACCATTTTATATTGTAATGGTGTTATGAATATATTTAAAAGAAAAAATATTATATTTGAGGTAGGTTTGCCACTAATATAAAAAAATTCTGCCCCATAGTCGATAGGGATATTTTATTATTTTTAATTTTATTTCAATATCTTTTATTCATTGTGTAATATTTTTAATAACTAATCAGTTAGAAATACGTTAAGTATGCCATTATAATTGTAATGTTTTATAACTTTTCTTGAATTTTTTATACATAATTTAATAATCACAATGGATCTTGATGAATACATTTCAAATATATAAATTTTATTAAAGGTGGATTTATAAATTTAAAGTTATGGCATTTGAAAGTTTTTTAGAAATTTGATGAGAGAAATGTATATTTTCAATAACTAATGAGTTAGAAATACGTTGAGTATACTATTATAGTTGTAATGTTTTATAAGTTTTATGCCATTATATTTTTAATGTTTTATAACTTTTTCTTGAATTTTTTTATGCATAATTTAATAACCACAATAGATCTGGTTTTGTAGATGTTGATGAATATATTTCAAATATATAAATTTTATTAAAGTTGAATTTGTAAATTTAAAGTTATGGCATTTGAAAGTTTTTTAAAAATTTGCTGAGAGAGAAATGTTGTAGAAAAGTAGAAAGATGTAAGAGTTATATTTGTGTATATATTTAGTGTGTGAGTAAATGCTGAGTTGATTTCACATCTTGTTGTGAGTATAAAAGTGATCTAATGGTCTAAAAGTGTTAACACCATTACAAATTAATATAAGATATTAGATTGATTTATTATTTTATTACAAAAAATCCTTGTTTTATAATATAGATATAAACATTATAAGTTTATAACATATATTTGTGATTCTAGGCACATTTTAAAACACTAAGGGTCCCTTAGATAATAACATGGAAAAGGAAAATAAAAGTAGTTGATTTCTATGATAAGTTAGAAAATAAGTTGGGACATACTGAGTACTTTGTAACTTTTTCAATGGATAAATTTTCTTTGGTGGTTGACAAGAAAATTTTTCCACAAAAATCAATGAAAGATGGAGGACATCTACTCATAAAAATGAGCATGTGCCTCAACTTATTTTTCAACTTCTTACACAATTATTGTGTTTTTCTTATCATTTTCCATGTTATCAAACCGAGTCTAATAATGTCACTTTGTAAATTGAAGCAGCTAGGATGGTAAAAAGTGTTTGAAAAAAAAACTCCAATAATGGTGAATTGAAGTTGTATTTGTATTTTGTGGAAGATGAACTGAATGAGCTATTTCAATTCTGGTCACTATTAATAATACATGGACTTTGGCCATCATGTTTAAAACTAGACTTTAGTCACCATTTTGTAGTCACTATATATTAACAATATATTTCTTATTCTAAATGAATGCGTAGCCTTGTTCTGATTCTTCCGCTCGACTCACAAAGATGCCTTGTATTTGCAGGGCTACTGCGCAGTAACCAAAGCTTTCGGAAGGGATGATTCATTGAACATGCTTTATAAGGAAATTGTATGTGCGAATTGACACAAATGAAAAAGGACTTGAATGTATTTGGATTATTGGGCGGTGTTAAATCATCTTGGAAGTATTATCGATAGTTATAGCGATACGTGTGTAATATCATGTTTAAAATTTTCTTACATTACGTAAGGATTTTTATTTCTTTTTTGAAACAGTTGTTCAACTCGAAAGATTACACAGTAGTAATCAAATCGGTAGATCCAAAATCTAACAGCTAATTTAGAAATAAAGATTTATAGCCAATCTGGGGATAAGAACTGACGAATACAAAAATATGGATGGATTTTTAAAACAAACTGAGTATATCAATTATTATATGGTTAAACAGTAATAACTGGTGTTTTCAAGATTAAGGTCACAGATTTAAATCCTTATTTAAGAATTATTTTTATTTTAGTTTCCAGAGCGTGAAATATAAGGTAATTTTGTAATTTCCTAAACCTATCAAAAATCTTGCTCACGTCTTATATAGTATAGATTAAACCAGCAAAAAAGAAAATAGTGTATTAATTTAGAAGATCCTATTTATATTTTCTCCAAACACACTACACGTGATGCGTGAGTACGTTAAATTCAATCAATTTGTAACAAAAAAATTGATACGGGCAAACATGATAATTCAAAATTTAATGTGCAAGTGATAAACGCTTAAAATTATCATTCATACGCTCATTTTCGGAGTTGTTTGACGCGTTTATTTCTCTAAAACTACTCGGTTTGCCAACTTATTTCGCGATTAGTCTCGTAGCACTTTTGTATTTAACAATGCTTGGAAAGGCACATTTTTGTGTTTATTTTGGTGTCTTTAGATTTCAAAAAATATTGTATTTAATACAATAGTGGAATTTTTCATGGACAAAAAGAATTTAAGATAGTGGAATTTTTCATGGACAAAAAGAATTTAAGATAGTGGAATTTTTCATGGACAAAAAGAATTCAAGAAAGTGAAAGTCTCCATGTGATTAAAGAGCATCCAAGAAAGTGGAAGTCTCCATGTGATTAAAGAGCATCTTGTCCATGTGATTAAAGAAAAAAAGTGGAATTGTCCATGTGAAAAAAAGAGCATCCAAGATAGTGAAATTCTCCACCAAAAATAAAAAGCATTGTTTATTTTTTAGCATCAAACACAACTCTCCTATTTATAATCTTCATTGTATGCCTTGTATACATAGATCTCAAGCATTAATGAGAAAATGATACACTTGTGTATTTCTTACTAGCATATGTCCATTCTTTCTTTAAATAAGATACTTTTCATTGCCAAGCATGATTAGTCTTTGAATATTCATAGAAACACCATAAATTTGAGATTTTAATCTTTAAATACTTTAATGATATGTTGAGTGCTTTCTACACTTTATATGTGATTTTAAGATTCATCATCTTCTTAGTTAAAGTGTTGCCAAAGAGGATCTTTTAAATTTATGTCATAAACAACTTCATTAATCATTTTAAGGATTCAATTTGTATTTATCAAATAAGTCTATATAGGACGGTTTGACCTCCACCTAGACCTCCCAATCTTAGACAAATGAAATGTTATGATTTATCGAGCTAAACTCCTTGTAGTTGGCCATTTTCATAATCAAGTCATTTGCCTATGGGAAACTAACAATGAGTTCTTAAATGCCTAGTTTAAATTTATGCCTTTTTTTTTTGTGTATTTTAAGTTTGAATCTTGGTTGATATTATATGGGAATGGGTTGCACTTGCTTCACACCCTTTGTCACAAGATAAAAATGAGAGATACAATTGTGTTGATATTTGGTTACACCCTTTCTTTATATGGCATTTATATGGGAATGGGTTGCTTTTGCTTCACACCCTTTTGCTTAGAAATGGGTAAAATATTCAACACTTAGGAATTGCATTGAGAACTTTGAATGAGATTGCTTTTACTTAACTTTGCAAAACAAATGAATTCTATAATGCCTTAGCCTTTTCTCATCTATCATTACATCATTTCAATTTTTATTGCAATCAACAACTAAAATCAACCAATCATATTCTCTTAAACAAAGCCTTGGACTCGTAATCACCACATCGTCTTTGCGACTATCCTTGTGGTTCGACACTTGGATTTACCAAGTATTATAACTTGACAACCTGCACTTGGGTACCTAAGCACGGAAGTATTTTCGGCGCGTCAGCAAGTGCGCAAATTGACTGGCATATATAAAATATGTAGATATGAGTAATTCAACGCGTACATATTCATTTTACATAAGGGAAAATGGGGGAAATCCCTTATATCATCACATTTTCACGAAAGATCTATGATGCACATATTTTAATACAATAAGGATAAGTTTTATTCCCATGGCCATTGGCAAGGACAAAACTATAATGGATTGCATTGAAATTTTACATATGTTCCCATATTATAATATATATATATATAGGGGCAATTGGGCATAAGGGCTCATTTTAATAATAACATAATTATAAAGGACACTTAAAAATTAGCCATGTAAATTAAGGATACTGTACAAAAAAGACACTAACACTCTTTCCTTATAACATCTCATTTTTTATTATGACACTAACAGCAACTAGAATGTACTAAATGCATTTAGTACTACCTGGACAACAACCAGAAGGTGCTAAATACATTTAGCACTACAACCAGAAGGGTGCTAAATACATTTAGCACCACAACCAGAAGGTGCTAAATGCACCACAACCAAAAAGTGCTAAATGCATTTAGTACCACATGAACAGCAACTAGAAGGTGCTAATTAGGGGTATATTTGTCCATCAACATTCATCATTTTCCTTAAAATAAATTAATATTATGAAAAGTGTCCTTACTATACAACCAAATTATGAAATTAATACTACTTCTCTTTATTAAACATTAGTCCATCCTTAGAGTTATAAAATATTACGGAGCGATGCTCTATAACCCATTATATATATATATATATATATATATATGTATATTATAACATATATTTGTGATTCTAGTCGCATTTTAGAACACTAATAATGTCAGTAAATGGAAGCAGACTAGGATGGCAAAAAGTACTCGAAACAAACCCCAATAATGGTGAATTGAAGTTGTATTTATATTTTGTGGAAGATGAACTGAATGGGCAATTTCAATTCTGGTCACTATTAATAATACATGAACTTTGCCATCATTTTGTTTAAAACTAGACTTTAGTCACCATTTTGTAGTCACTATTAACAATATATTTCTTATTCTAAAAGAATGCATAGCCTTGTTCTGATTCTTCCGCTCGACTCACTAAGATGCCTTATATTTGCAGGGCTAATGCACAGTAACCAAAGTTTTTCGGAGGGATGATTCTTATTCTCATCTTCGCTAAAGCTCTAGCCCGATATGGACTCATTATATTGTTGGAATCATCTGAGCTTTTTGGAGAGATGATTCTTATTCTCATCTTCGCTGAAGCTCTAGCCCGATATGGACTCATTGTTGGCATCATCATGTCTTCTCGAGCTAGCGTGTCACCAGCAGACGAAGAAATTGGGATTTGCTTATTCGCAAACTTCTCACGCATTCTCACTATTTAAAATATAGAAGAAAATAAAACTGGATTTTGTGTCTATGGTTAGATTTGAACTTGTAGGGTTGTTTTATAATTCTTCAATTTGCAAGTGATTGCAAATTGAGATCTTCAATTACTTTAGGGTACGTTCATTAGTGAATTTTAGTCCAAATTTTGATTTGTAAATGCACTGTAATAGTTAAGGCCCTAATAAAGACATGCGTAGCACAAAATATTATAGTTGCGATAAATTATTTCATCACTAAAATGAGCTAGCATCTTCGCAAGGAATGCAGAAACGTCGCTTGAAAACATATATACAAACACTACCGAACTATACAGGCACTATGACGGATAATCTGTCTTTTTCAAACATTCGTAAGGGATCCACAAATTCGCTTTGCTTGAAAGTATTGTCTTTTTCAAACAATACCGAATTCGCTTTGCTTTGTCTCTCTTTTACAATTCTTGCAACAGACAATGGAAAAAGTAGTCGATGAATCGGAGAAGACGATGCAACAATTAATAGAATGAGTGTTTGAATTATTAGGTTGCCTTCAAAATACAAGTTCTAACTATGATTTTTCATTACACTCACTACTAAAATAAATCTTTTGATGAAATTTTATGAAAACAATTTAGTCATTATAACAATCATTTTCACCAAATTTCGTCACAAAATTCATTCATTAACCCTTAAGTTACACGATCCAAGTCCCTGCTCAGTACAAAGGGACTATGAAAGCTAAAACATTTTCACAGCACCCACAAGCATTTGCAAGTAGGCTTTGTTGTTGGTGTGTATTTTGTGATATTTGATTTTGTTATATTTTCACAACACCCACAAACATTTTTTTTTGGTTAACTTAATTAGTCACTCATTTTAAGAACCTGAATAACAGTTTAAGAGGTAAAGAGTTAGAAAATAGTTCAAGGGAGTTTGTTTTAATTTTACTACAAAAAATAATACTATTAATTCAGTTTTTCACTTTTTATTTCTCAAAAGTAAATGTCAGAATTCATATATTAGTAGTTGTAGTTTTGTTATATATGGATAATTGGATATAATGGCATGATATAGATGTTAATCTTATTCCTCAAGCCATATTTCCATGACAATTGCAGTCATAATTTTTCAACCAAATTCCCATTTTAATTGAATTTATTATTTCTCAAAAGTTAACATATTTTTAAATTTGAACGAGTCAATCATATACAATTTTTTTTAATTATATTTTAGTTTTGATTTTAAGGGATGTAAATTAACGATTTAAATTTTTTTCTTATGAAATATTTTAGTATATGTTCAATTTGAAATTTTTGTGGAAACTAAATTTAAAAATATGTTATAATTTACTTAAATATATAAATGAAATATAAAAGAATCACAGCGTAGCTATAATGAAGAAAAATTTTTTTGCATTAAAAATAACATTAAGGTAGCTAGTAGAAGTATTTGATTTTTGCCAACACCGTTGTATCATGGTTGATATTCTCCTTATATAGTACATCAAAGTTCAAGAAAACCACAAGGTTTGGGGTGGTTATATTTGCTGTATTAATTATATAATTATGGCTCGTATAAAAAAGTATTTCTTTGAATTTTTTATTTTAGTTTTATCATTTATTCAACAAGATATCAAAGCATGTGCCTCTAAAAGTAGTAGCAAGCCTTCTATACAATATTAGCACCAAAATAATATATTGCATGTTTTATATTTTATGTATTATATTTGATTTATAGAGAATGTACATATGTATGGTGTTTTAGATTAGAGACAGGAAATAAAAAGAGAATTTCTTCCTGAGGGCAGGCGGACGGAACTGGAGGGTATGGGACACAATGATAACAACCTCTTAATTTTTAAAATTTGATATTTTTAATATTAAATTTTTCTTTAAAAAATTAAATTATATATTAGCTATTTTGTCTTCCCTTAAATTTATTTTTTAAAAGAATTAGTACCCATTAATTTTGCCCACTTCCCCTAGAACCAAATTTTTAACTCCACCCCTAATTACTTCCTTTATAAAGTAAAGTAATAGAAAATAAGGGTGCGTGTATATATATATATATATATACTAACTCTAAATTAACGGGAATTCATATGTATATTAAGTTTCCGTTTAATAATAACATGAAAAAAAAAAAAAAAATTGTGTGAAAAGTTGAAAAATAAGTTGAGGCATGTGATGGGATTCTCTCCGGCCGGCCATCTCATGATCATTTTCATGAGTAGATGTCCTCATTTAAATTCCATTATTTGTTTTACGTCCAATATTTTCATACGCATTTAAATTCTATTACTGGCAATGTAGATATAATAATTAGCATGTTTTGTCCATTCTAGTTGGACATCTTGAAGGGGAATTATCATTTTTCAACTGTGTTTAGAATTGTCTTTTCTAAACACTGACAAAATCAT
Source organism: Lonicera japonica (assembly GCA_021464415.1). Classification (NCBI taxonomy): domain Eukaryota; kingdom Viridiplantae; phylum Streptophyta; class Magnoliopsida; order Dipsacales; family Caprifoliaceae; genus Lonicera; species Lonicera japonica. The sequence goes on along the minus strand of JAKCWG010000778.1, from coordinate 59,464 downwards.
TTTCAAAACGTAAAGGAGTAAAATAGAATAACCACCCCGACAACATGAAATTGTCTAAATACATGGTTCTGGGTCGGTATGTTGGTTTTCCATAATAATGCAATAAGGGTTAACTTTGTCTTCCTCATAGATTGTTGTATATTTAATACACTTCTAACGAAAGTGCAATTCTATATCAAATAAATTCTAGAAAGATCCGAACTTTGCTAAAGATTAAAACCAATATTCAAACGAGAAATTTGGTATAGTTATCTGAGAAAACTATACCGAACCATCCCCCACTTTCAAAAACACATACAAATAATTTTTCATGAGCAACAGGCTTCGACAAAACTGAAACATCGGGTCATGAAGGGAATACATAGTTTTTACCCCTTTCCCCCGAAATCCATTAAAGTTATATTTTTAGAAGACATTTTCATAAAAGCAATAGAACAATAGTAAATGTATGCAGGCCTTCTAAAATAAAATAAACACATAAAATCCCTAAAGACCGAGAGACTGAAAGGGAAAAACAAGTCCCTAACACCTTTTGGGTCCGTCACATAGTTTCCGAACCCTAACAACCATGTGGTTTCGTTGACAAAACATATAAAGAATATGCTTATTCACAGGCTTTTTCTTTACAGAATTCTTTTGTACGTTTTCTTTGTAAAACTAATTGGCGATTATGAACGAACCTTACTACATCTTGAACATGATAGGAAGATCCACAAAAACAAAACACAGACTTCTATTGACCACCCGAAATTCCGGTGGGGTGGGGAGGGGGTAGGTTGCGAAGCACTTGTTCCCCATATGCTAAAAAATGATCCTTTTATTTGAAATTAATTATCTCTCTCTCATTTTTAGCATCTCAAATCAAGTGTTAAATTTTTTTTTCTAACATAATTATACCTAATTAATCTCATGATAAAAAATAAGTTATACTTTAAATCAAAATTAATGTTTTTTTTCTTAAATGTATAAAGTGAAGTGGTATTCTTACTTGGAGATAATGAAGGTATATAGAACCATTCTTTTTACAGGAGCACCTCACGTTATTCCGGAGCATATGGTTATAATAGATGTACATATATATAAATAGGTGACTTGCATAGACATATGCAGGGGCGAAGCTGTGTGGAGGAAGGGGGCATGGGGCATTTTTTGAAAAAAAATTAGAAACTTATGTGCATAAAAATAAACTTGAAGGGCCCTAACTGTAAGAGTCAAAAATTTAGGGGACAATTTGAAAACCACAAACTTAACAAATTAAACCAATCCTTCACCTCTTTGTCCAATAAACAAATTTCACCTCTCAGTTTCTTGATTTCTTCTGCATTTGACGAGGAAATATTGCAATACTTTCAAGATATGAAAAACCGTAGAATGTTATTGTAATTTATCATAATTTTTCGCATTTGCTATTTGAGTTGTATGAACTATTATTATTAATACTATTATGTTTGCATTCAAATTTTATGGTTCTAAATATGATTTAGTGTGTTTTGAATTTCGATCAAATTTAGCCCCGCAATATTGGTCTAATTCCTGGCTTCGCCATTGGACATATGTGCAAAGTTCATATTTAGAATCAAGGACATATGTAATACATAGGTACCAGGGTTTAGGTTCGGATGGGTACCCTATTTCCTGTCCTTGACCCGAACTTGATCAATTTCAAAGATCTGCAACCCTGATCCCAATTTGTTCGCCATTATATTCCTAGTAGAATAGTGGATCTTATTTAGATTTGGTTACTTGATTGAATGGAAGACTGATGGATGTTGTTTGGTTTTTGTCTAATTAATCATGTTCAGTGAAAAAAACGTTGTTTGGTCTTTGTATGATTAGATGTTCAGCAAAAAAGAACGGAGAGATATTCATGCTTGGTAGTGGTAGAGAGAATGAAATTGACTGGGAGTTACCCAGGTCAAATCCCGACAATTTGACGGCTCTTAAATAGCGTGTTGTGTTATAGCCCAAGTGCAGGCACGTCAAGTTGTAATATAGTCTCGGAAGTCCGAGTGTCGAACCATAGGGATAAGTGAAAAGGGATGGAATGGATTACGGATTAAAGTGTTTTCTGATTCTTGTAAATTGAAATGGTTGTAGAACAACGGAAATGTAAAAACAGTTGTGAAAATTAATAAGAAAGCACTAAGGTAGGTGGAGGTTAGTTACGATTTAAGAGACGGTGATCACTAGCTCATACAAAGATTACAACACAAGATTTCTCGATATATGGGGAATGTTGGTGTATCTCTCAATAGCAAAGGGTGCGACGCTAGGCGACTCATTCCCGAGTTGAAGTTATATCGAGAAAGAGACAAACGACATTCCACCAAAGACGGGGTTATCATTCCTACCTCTTAGCTACGGGTGTGAAGCAAGGCAACCCATTCCCGATGAAGCTAATTCGAGATAGATATGACAAACTCATCATTAAAAGATTTAACATAAAGCAAGTGTATGTAATCTCATGGTTTAAAAAAAATGAAAATTAGAAAGCGAATCCAAACAATGAAACGGATTGAAATTTATGGGATAAATTTGTCATCTCATTATTTATAACTTATGGTAGAAAACATAGAGTCTAAGTATCACATAAAGTGTAAGAAGCACTCAATGTATCGATAAATGAATAAAAAAATGAGATTAACAAATTTATAATCCATCCATGAAATTTTGAGAACCATTCATAATTTCTACGAAGAGGAAAAAGTTCCATGGATGGGGGAAAAAGACTACAAGCTTTCTAGAACCATATAACTATGTTGTATGTTCATAAGCAACCAAGCACTAAATATACAAGGCATATAAAGTCTTAATTTAATATGAGTATACCTAGAAAGCTTGTAACAATGGAGGAAATGAAGAAGAAAAGGATCTACAATTATTTTTCAAACTTTAAACATGGATTGAGCGATAAATCACCAAATATTATATCGCGATTCACCTCCGTAACCTTAGTAAAAGACTACTCCATAATACTCAAAGCAAGAATTATAGAAGAAGTATTCATTTCTTAAAATCAAAGTAAACTTACAAGAAGAAGAAGAAAATACAAGGTGTTAGCTCTCCCTTCTCTCTTAAACTTGTACAAAAAACTAGATATATCTTTGCCTAGAAGCTAAGAATTATATAAATATTACAAGGTTGCAAAATATCTAACTAAATATCTAAAATAGCTTGAACCACTAAAATAGCCCATTTTGGGTGTGAAATGGCCAAGTTGCCAGGGCCATGATCGATCATGGCTTTGCCCATGATCGATCATGGAAGTGCTCTGCCAGAAAATTTTGCAACCATGATCGATCATGGTTCTGGAACTTGTTCACTCAGCACTTTGCAAGCCTCCGAGCTTACTCTTGATCAACCTATGCAACACCATTGTACTCCAATCCTACAAACACATGGAATACTACAAAATACACACCAACTTGGGCCATGTTAGATACAAAACTCGCTAAGGCATTAATCTCGAGATAAGTGGATAATTAGGCAGAATTAAAGCGACAAACGCGTCAAGCGACTCCGGGAAGGAGCTTAAATATGACAATATTATGCGTTTATCAACTCCCCTCAACTTATCTTTTGCTAGTCCCTTAGCAAGACAAAAAATATAATAATTACAAAAGCACTACGCTATACAAAAAAATTGTTAACTTCTAAGTTCCCAAAGAAGACGAGTTGCATCTCGTGAAGGTTTTCAGAAATGATACCTACAAACATCAGAAGTTTGATCATGATGAATGACGAGAATGAAGATTCAAGTTTCAATTTGCAAAGCAAGAGGCATTACTATCAATTTTCCAGAACGACGGACTTTCGAATGATCATCTAATTCGCCTATCTCCTTTAGAACACAATCCCATATTCTCCAATGCTCACATACTAGACTTCGATTCAAACAATTCGATATAAACACAAAGAGTCATAATCATTCGAGAAGGAAGAGAGAACTTTTTCAAAAACAAAAGCTCAAAGATTTATCGATTCTAAGCACTTTCTTTATCTTTTACTTGGAAATTTTTGCTAAATTAGATCAGGGCGGTTTTCATCTCTATGGGGGGCAGCGGTCTCACTTATCAATATTTTCTCATTACTGCTCATTCATTGGAGCTTGAAGGAAGCTATTCACCCTTTCCCATATGGTAACCTATACCCATCCATAATATTAGACAAAGAGACTTAAGATTTAGTCAAGTAAAGCTTTAAGTCAATATTAGGATAAAAGTCATCCAAGTTGTCAAAGTGCTATGCTTTTGTCCTCTCATTGGAGGATCTTTTCGAAAGAGCTTCCATTATTTTTGGACAAAAATTTCTCTTCTCTCAATGAAAATAAATCTAAGTGTTATTACCGAATTGGAAACAACCAAATCAATCTAGCATGCGGAACAGGCAAATATGACGGGATATGAGACTAAGCGGAGCAAAGCAATTTAGATTATCATTCAACATCCTATCTAGATCAAAGAATTCAAGCCAAAAGCTAATGAAACAATAATCTTCATCGAACAAAATATCAATCAATCATCAATTTTCAAACTTCTCAAAAAAAAATTGAACAAATCTCTTCTACTCATGGAAATGACTGATAGCAAGCCAAACAAAATAAACACAAAATAACGTACCCCCCTCAACTTGAAACCCACATTGTCCCCAATGTAAAGAGAACAATAACAACGCACGGAAGGGCTACATTGGCTTTGCTCTCCATGAAACAAAAATAAGAGATAAACAAAAACTATTCACAAAACGGGTTAGAATTAGAATTCAAAAGCAAAAACTATAATATTCAACCATTAAAACCAAGTTCTAGAGTTAATATCAAGTCTCAATTCTAATACAACCCAAAAGAAATAAAATAAAACTAAGCATAAATATAGTTAATTAAAGAGTTCTCAGGCTATCATATCATCATCAAATCTCAGGGGGTGGGGGTGGGGGAAATCGACTGTAGAATTCCTCGAATTGACGGTGTATGAACTCTTGTTGAGCCGCCATATGAACCTCCACCCTAGAAGCAATCTCCGCCTCCATATGATCTTGGGGGACCAGCATATCATCTACCCTTGAGTTAAGAGCATCAAACCCCGCGTGCATTGTGGCATTCATTTGTTTGAATTGCTCTCTCAAGAATGCCATATTGTCGTCAACAGGTCCCGTACTTGCTCTTCTTCTTCTCCTCGAAGGACTCGGAACGTCGGTTCCTGCCTCTTCTGGCGCTTCTTCCTCGGACTCAACTGGAGGTGCGGCCGAAGAACTTGGCCTATTTCTCAGTTGCCCGACGGCTCTAGCCTGGGTGGACCTGTTTATCGGGGCCCGCTATATCTTTCTGAAATCGGCGTCCCTTTCTTGGACACCCGCTTCCAAGCAAATGTGGGTCAGAAGCACGCCAAATTTGATAGTTTTGTTATGGGCCACCGTGTCATAGACTTTCATGATTTTTCGCATTATGTAGCGAACCAAACAACAAGGCCTATTGCGAGCAATTACATATAGAACATAGGCATGATAGGTGTACAAATGTTGAATGTGCGAGGTGGGATCTAACGCATTGGCTACAACAAGCCACAGGGTCCTGAATTGTGGTGCTAAATTGTTCCTATCGAATTGCATGCCAATCTAAGTCATTGGACGACCGGCTAAGAACGTAGCCCACTCGTCATCAGTGGGGTATACAATACGGGCTGAATGAGGGAGGTCATAGCTGCCATCCGGCAATGCTGGAATCCCCGTGACTCTACTAACAACCTCGAGGTTGAAATGTACAGTTCTCCCACGCACGTGGGAAACATAGGCATAAGCAGCATTGGGCACACGCACCAAGCTTGCAACAAATTCACGACATAGAGTGAGATTACATTGATTACCTGTTTGTCGCAAATATTGCACCCACCCCTCGTGTCTTTCGAATGTTCCCATTTGAGGGAAATCGTCCAAGGCACCAATAATCACGGGCCTCTCGATCATCACAGCCCGGTTCCTAAAGGCGTAGTTCCACCAATCGTACTCCTGACGGCTACGGAACCCGCGGTACCCACCCCTCGCGGCTTGAAGCTCTTCTGGCTTGTTAACTGGAGCAATGGCAGCCATTTAGGTGGGGAGAAGGGAGAAAAAGAGAGAAATTTCAAAATTTTGGGGATTAGAGCACGAAATTGGGATTTTGGGGTTTTGAGAGAGAGAAAATGGATGATTCTTAGATGGGTGTGGGATTTGGGGTTGAAATTGGATGGTTATGGAGGTGGAAAGGCTAGGGGAGGTTTTAATTTGATGATGATTGAAAGTTTGGAGAAGGAAGATGGAGAGAAATGGGAGTTAGAGAGAAGATGGGGCACGATTTGGGGTTTAAGAAACGGCTGCTCTGTTTTTAAGAGGGACCATGATCGATCATGGCTTTGCCCATGATCGATGGAAGTGCACTGCCGCAAGAAAAGTTAACCATGATCGATCATGGCTTTGCCCATGATCGATCATGGAAGTCCACTGCCACCAAAATTCGATCCCATGATCGATCATGGCTTTGCCCATGATCGATCATGCCTTCAACAAAAAATTTTCCACGACATTTCTTCACTTGAAAACACCTTTCCACTCCCCCCAACTTGGCCCGGTTCGATCCAATTTCACCCGAACCTCCGAGACAAATTCCTGAAACTCAAAAATTCTACAAAAAACATTATTTACACAATCGACCTATGCTTGTTAGGCATAAGTCGGGTCTTCGAGAGGGATGGACTCCTCTTTACTTGGGAATTCCAAAAAGGGCTTTAAACGTTGTCCATTTACTTTAAAAACATAACCGGTTTTGGGATCCTCAACTTGCACAGCCCCAAAAGGAAATACATGACGGACAATGTATGGGCCGGTCCAACGAGATTTCAATTTCCCGGGGAAGAGATGCAAACGAGTATCATAAACAAGAAATTTGTGCCCAAGTTTGAATTCTTTCCTTAAAATAGATTTATCATGAAAGATTTTGGCACGTTCCTTGCTTATCTTCGCATTATCATATGCATCTCTTCTCAATTCCTCGATTTCATCAATTTGCAACTTACGGTCAAGCCCGGCTTTTTTGAAATTATAATTAACCATCTTAGTTGCCCAGTATGATTTGTGTTCCAACTCTACTGGCAAATGACATGGTTTTCCGTACACCATACGATAGGGGGACATATCTAGAGTTGTTTTGTACGCAGTACGGTAAGCCCAAAGTGCATCGATCAGTCTTAACGACCAATCCTTGCGGTTCGGGTTTACCGTTTTCTCTAGAATCTGTTTGATTTCCCTATTTGCCAGCTCAGCTTGACCGTTAGTCTGAGGGTGATAAGCGAGCGATACTTTATGGTTTACACCATACTTTTGCATTAATGATTGAAATGGTCTATTGCAAAAGTGAGTACCGCCATCGCTTATTATTGCCTTAGGAGTGCCAAAGCGTGCAAGAATGTTGTCTTTCAAGAATCGGATCACCACTTTGTGATCATTTTTCTTGCACGCTTGGGCTTCCACCCATTTTGAAACGTAATCTACGGCAACTAAAATGTAAAGATTACCGTAGGAGGATGGGAACGGTCCCATGAAGTCGATGCCCCAGCAATCGAAGATTTCAATCATCAGGATGGGATTGAGTGGCATCATGTTCCTCTTAGAGATCCCTCCAAGCATTTGGCATCTTTGGCATGCCTTGCAAAAATGTTGTGCGTCCTTAAAGAGCGACGGCCAGTACAGTCCGCTTTGCAAAATCTTAGCGGTTGTCTTCTTTGATGAGAAATGTCCTCCGCAAGCTTCAGAATGGCAGGAAGACATAACTCTCTCCACTTCTTGGTCTGGAATGCACCTCCGGATAATTTGATCCGCACAATATTTAAATAGGTACGGTTCATCCCAATAGAATCACTTCACTTCACTCAAGAACTTCTTTCTATCTTGTGCGCCCCATGCTTCTGGTATCTTGTCGGTTACAAGATAGTTTACAATGTCGGCATACCATGGGAGTGTCGAGATTGCCAACAGTTGCTCATCCGGGAACGAATCTTGGATCGGGCTTTCTTCAATGTAGTTTGTAAAAGTGAGACGAGACAGATGATCGGCCACCACGTTCTCGACTCCCTTTTTGTCCTTGATGCTCAAATGAAATTCTTGCAATAGGAGTATCCACCTCAAAATCCGCGGCTTGGCATCTTTTTTTGTGAATAGATACTTCAATGCCACGTGATCCGTGAAAATCACAATTGGCGATCCTATCAAATAGGATCGAAACTTGTCTAGGGTGAAGACAATTGCTAGGAGCTCTTTCTCTGTCGTGGTGTAATTCATTTGCGCATCATTCAAAGTTCTACTTGCATAGTATATCACACCCGGTTTCTTGTCTTTCCTTTGACCAAGAACCGCTCCCACCGCATAGTCACTTGCGTCGCACATGAGCTCGAATGGCAAGCTCCAATCCGGTGCCTGCATAATCGGTGCAGTAGTGAGCATATGCTTCAGAGAGACGAAAGCTTCCTCGCACTTGGCATCCCACTCAAAGGGTGCATCCTTGAGAAGTAGATTACACATCGGTTTGGAAATGGAACTGAAGTTCTTGATAAACCTCCTATAAAACCCGGCATGTCCTAGAAATGATCGGACATCTTTGACATTCTTGGGCGTAGGAAGTTTGGCAATCAAATCGATTTTTGCTTTATCCACTTCAATTCCTTCAGACGAAATGATGTGCCCCAAAACAATTCCCTTGGTAACCATAAAATGGCACTTCTCCCAATTCAATACCAATTGTTTTTCCACGCATCTTCCCAAGACCTGTTCCAAGTTAGTCAAGCAATTGTCGAATGACTTACCATAAACGGTAAAGTCATCCATAAAAACTTCCAAAGTCCTTTCCACCATATCGCTAAAAATACTTAGCATACACCGTTGGAAAGTGGCCAGTGCATTACATAGACCAAAGGGCATTCTCCGATAAGCGATGGTCCCAAAAGGACATGTAAAGGTGGTTTTTTCTTGATCATCTAGGTCAATCTCAATTTGATTGTACCCGGAAAAACCATCGAGGAACGAGTAATATTCATGACCCGCTACCCTCTCTAGAATTTGATCCAAAAAGGGGAGTGGGAAATGATCTTTACGAGTTGCCTCATTGAGTTTACGGTAGTCAATACACATTCGCCACCCGGTGGTGACTCTTTGCGGAATCAACTCGTTTGATTCGTTCTTGACTACCGTAAGACCCGATTTTTTTGGTACCACTTGAGTTGGACTAACCCATTTACTATCCGAGATTGGATAGATGATCTTTGCATCCAACAATTTCAACACCTCGTTCCTAACCACCTCTTGCATGTTAGGATTCAACCGGCGTTGAAATTGTCTCGATGTTTTTGCCCCATCCTCCAAGTGAATTTTATGTGTGCAAATCAAAGGGCTTATTCCTTGGAGGTCAGCAAGAGTCCAACCAAAAGCTTTTTTATATTTACCAAGCAAATGAACTAACCTTCCTTCTTGGTCATCCGAAAGTTCGGACGAGATGATAACAGGGAAGGTATCTGAAGCTCCCAAAAAGGCATACTTCAAATTGCTCGGCAATAGCTTGAGATCCATTTTTCCTTCAAGCTTTTTGGTGGGAGATTGTGTGTTTTCCTCTTTCTCCAAAAATTCAACCTGTTTGTCACACAAGGAAAACACTTGCATACAATCCTCGGGTTCATCGGAAGTGGTTAGATAACCTTCCGTTGACTCCGATTCGAAGTTCGCCACAAAGTGGTCTTGGATACATGACTCTATCATGTTCACGTGTTCATTTTCCTCATTATCATCGTCATCTCTTTGATTGCTCAAAGAGAACACGTTTAGCTCTAGAGTCATGTTGCCAAATGTTAACTTCACGATTCCATTCTTGCAATTTATTATGGCATTAGAAGTAGCAAGAAATGGTCGTCCGAGGATGACCGGAATCTCGTTGGCGGGATTTGACACGGGTTGCATGTCGAGGATGATGAAATCAACCGGAAAATAAAACTTGTCGACTTGGACAAGCACATCCTCGACTATCCCTCTTGGGATCTTAACGGATCGGTCAGCTAATTGAATAGTAACCCTCGTGGGTTTTAACTCACCCAACCCCAATTGTTGATATACAGAATATGGGAGTACGTTCACACTCGCTCCCAAATCTAGCAAAGCATTTTTGATCCTACAATTTCCTATGACACACGAAATTGTGGGACACCCGGGGTCTTTGAACTTGGGGGCTCTTGTGCCTTGCATGAGGGAGCTCACTTGCTCCGCCATAAAGGCCTTTTTCTTGACATTCAACCTTCGTTTGGTAGTACATAAGTCCTTGAGGAACTTAGCGTACGAAGGTATTTGCTTGACCGCGTCAAGCAATGGAATGTTGATTTTCACTTGCCTAAAAACATCCAAAATCTCGGTATTAGACTTGGACGGTTGGTTCAATCTCTCCGGAAATGGAACTTTGATCCCATTTTTGATTTTTTCGAGATCCTCTTTTCCTTGTTTCTCTTCCTCTCTCTTCTTCTCTTCACTCACAACTTTTTCAACCTCCGACTCCTCAACATGCGTGGGATCAACTATGTCCGCCACCTTGGGGGTTTTAGGAACAATAGTTTTGTCTAACTCCTTCCCACTTCTCAAGATTGTGATAGATTTGAGTTCTTCTATCTTGGAGGTAGATTCTCCTCCCTCTACTACTTGAACTTGACCTCTAGGATTCGCTAAAGGTTGAGAGGGGAATTTTCCCTTCTCTTAGGTAGCTAGGGCGGTGGTGAGTTTAGACATTTGAGTTTTTAACTCACCCACATCACGATCCGTTTTGTCCACAAATGATCTCAACAAAGCTTCCAAGTTTTGGTTGGGATTTTGATTCTGAGGTGGAACAAAAGAGTTTTGAGGTTGTTGTTGTTGCCTTTGGTTCTGATGATATTGGTTGTGGTTCTGACTTTGATTTCCTCCCCAACTGAAATTGGGGTGATTCTTCCATCCCTCATTGTACCTTTGAGAATAGGGATCGTTTTGGTTACGGTTTTGGTTGTACTGGTGTAAAGCATTGACTTGGACGGGATCTTTGAGGACTTCCCAAAAAGCGGGAATGGTAGGGCAATCCTCGGTAGTGTGTCCTGAATTTTCACAAATGACACACAACTGACTCGAGGATACTACGTTGACCTCCTTAAGCTTACTTGCTTCCATTGCCTCTACTTTCTTAGACAATTGGAATAACCTTGCACCCATGTCATCCTCATTGGACACTTGGTACAACCCACCCCTTCCTTGAGTTTTGGCTTTGGGTTCCTCGGAATAGGTGTTCCAATTTTGAGCACCTTCCGCTAATTCATCAAAATATAATAGAGCCTCATCGGGATTCTTACTCAAGAATTGACCATTACACATGCTCTCAACAAATGTACGCATATCGGGGGTGAGAGATTCGTAGAAAAAACTAACAAGACTCCACGTTTCGTGACCATGGTGAGGGCATGCGTTTAGAAGTTCCTTGTATCTTTCCCAACACTTATAGAAACTTTCATTTTCTTTTAGCGAAAAATTTGATATCGCCCTTCTTAAAGTGTTGGTCCTATGAACGGGGAAGAATTTTTTTAGAAATTCCGCTTGGAGCTCTTGCCAAGACCAAATTGATTGTGGTCTTTGAGCATTTAGCCAAATTTTTCCTTTATCTTTTAGGGAGAAAGGAAAAAGTTTTAAACGCATGACATCCTCATTAACATTTGCCTCACGAAATGTGGAGCAGACTTCTTCAAAGTCTTTCAAATGCAAGTATGGGTTTTCCGACTCCATACCATGAAAAGAAGGGATATGTTGAAGCATACCCGGTTTGAAAGAGAACGCTCCGGCTTGACCAACGGGAAGCACAATGCACGAATTCGAAGTTGCCCGAGGCGGTTAAAGGTAGTCTCTCATGGTCCTAACATGAGGAACATTGTTGGCACCTTCCCCTTCATTATCGCTCTCGTGATCCTCGGCTTTACCTTGGTTCGCCATTCTTGGAGATGTGGGAGGGCTAATTCGAATATCCACGAACAATCGCCCTTGCATGGGCTTGGACAATGATTCGAATCACTCCTTGGGAACTCTACAAAATAAAACAGAAAATAAGGGAGAAAAATAAATTAATCAAATAGAGAGAAATACTTACAGAATGGTTTTGTACAAAACCCAGAATCCGCCTTTTGCCTTATCCCCGGCAACCGCGCCAAAAACTCGACGGCTCTTAAATAGCGCGTTGTGTTATAGCCCAAGTGCAGGCACGTCAAGTTGTAATATAGTCTCGGAAGTCCGAGTGTCGAACCACAGGGATAAGTGAAAAGGGATGGAATGGATTACGGATTAAAGTGTTTTCTGATTCTTGTAAATTGAAATGGTTGTAGAACAACGGAAATGTAAAACTAGTTGTAAAAATTAATAAGAAAGCACTAAGGTAGGTGGAGGTTAGTTACGATTTAAGAGACGGTGATCACTAGCTCATACAAAGATTACAACACAAGATTTCTCGATATATGGGGAATGTTGGTGTATCTCTCAATAGCAAAGGGTGCGACGCTAGACGACTCATTCCCGAGTTGAAGCTATATCGAGAAAGAGACAAACGACATTCCACCAAAGACAGGGTTATCATTCCTACCTCTTAGCTACGGGTGTGAAGCAATGCAACCCATTCCCGATGAAGCTAATTCGAGATAGATATGACAAACTCATCATTAAAAGATTTAACATAAAGCAAGTGTATGTAATCTCATGGTTTAAAAAAAATGAAAATTAGAAAGCGAATCCAAACAATGAAACGGAATGAAATTTATGGGATAAATTTGTCATCTCATTATTTATAACTTATGGTAGAAAACAAAGAGTCTAAGTATCACATAAAGTGTAAGAAGCACTCAATGTATCGATAAATGAATAAAAAAATGAGATTAACAAATTTATAATCCATCCATGAAATTTTGAGAACCATTCATAATTTCTACGAAGAGGAAAAAGTTCCATGGATGGGGAAAAAGACTACAAGCTTTCTAGAACCATATAACTATGTTGTATGTTCATAAACAACCAAGCACTAAATATACAAGGCATATAAAGTCTTAATTTAATATGAGTATACCTAGAAAGCTTGTAACAATGGAGGAAATGAAGAAGAAAAGGATCTACAATTATTTTTCAAACTTTAAACATGGATTGAGCGATAAATCACCAAATATTATATCGCGATTCACCTCCGTAACCTTAGTAAAAGACTACTCCATAATACTCAAAGCAAGAATTATAGAAGAAGTATTCATTTCTTAAAATCAAAGTAAACTTACAAGAAGAAGAAGAAAATACAAGGTGTTAGCTCTCCCTTCTCTCTTAAACTTGTACAAAAAACTAGATATATCTTTGCCTAGAAGCTAAGAATTATATAAATATTACAAGGTTGCAAAATATCTAACTAAATATCTAAAATAGCTTGAACCACTAAAATAGCCCATTTTGGGTGTGAAATGGCCAAGTTGCCAGGGCCATGATCGATCATGGCTTTGCCCATGATCGATCATGGAAGTGCTTTGCCAGAAAATTTTGCAACCATGATCGATCATGGTTCTGGAACTTGTTCACTCAGCACTTTGCAAGCCTCCGAGCTTACTCTTGATCAACCTATGCAACACCATTGTACTCCAATCCTACAAACACATGGAATACTACAAAATACACACCAACTTGGGCCATGTTAGATACAAAACTCGCTAAGGCATTAATCTCGAGATAAGTGGATAATTAGGCAGAATTAAAGCGACAAACGCGTCAAGCGACTCCGGGAAGGAGCTTAAATATGACAATATTATGCGTTTATCAACTCCCCTCAACTTATCTCTTGCTAGTCCCTTAGCAAGACAAAAAATATAATAATTACAAAAGCACTACGCTATACAAAAAAATTGTTAACTTCTAAGTTCCCAAAGAAGACGAGTTGCATCTCGTGAAGGTTTTCAGAAATGATACCTACAAACATCAGAAGTTTGATCATGATGAATGACGAGAATGAAGATTCAAGTTTCAATTTGCAAAGCAAGAGGCATTACTATCAATTTTCCAGAACGACGGACTTTCGAATGATCATCTAATTCGCCTATCTCCTTTAGAACACAATCCCATATTCTCCAATGCTCACATACTAGACTTCGATTCAAACAATTCCATATAAACACAAAGAGTCATAATCATTCGAGAAGGAAGAGAGAACTTTTTCAAAAACAAAAGCTCAAAGATTTATCGATTCTAAGCACTTTCTTTATCTTTTACTTGGAAATTTTTGCTAAATTAGATCAGGGCGGTTTTCATCTCTATGGGGGGCAGCGGTCTCACTTATCAATATTTTCTCATTACTGCTCATTCATTGGAGCTTGAAGGAAGCTATTCACCCTTTCCCATATGGTAACCTATACCCATCCATAATATTAGACAAAGAGACTTAAGATTTAGTCAAGTAAAGCTTTAAGTCAATATTAGGATAAAAGTCATCCAAGTTGTCAAAGTGCTATGCTTTTGTCCTCTCATTGGAGGATCTTTTCGAAAGAGCTTCCATTATTTTTGGACAAAAATTTCTCTTCTCTCAATGAAAATAAATCTAAGTGTTATTACCGAATTGGAAACAACCAAATCAATCTAGCATGCGGAACAGGCAAATATGACGGGATATGAGACTAAGCGGAGCAAAGCAATTTAGATTATCATTCAACATCCTATCTAGATCAAAGAATTCAAGCCAAAAGCTAATGAAACAATAATCTTCATCGAACAAAATATCAATCAATCATCAATTTTCAAACTTCTCAAAAAAAAATTGAACAAATCTCTTCTACTCATGGAAATGACTGATAGCAAGCCAAACAAAATAAACACAAAATAACGTACCCCCCTCAACTTGAAACCCACATTGTCCCCAATGTAAAGAGAACAATAACAACGCACGGAAGGGCTACATTGGCTTTGCTCTCCATGAAACAAAAATAAGAGATAAACAAAAACTATTCACAAAACGGGTTAGAATTAGAATTCAAAAGCAAAAACTATAATATTCAACCATTAAAACCAAGTTCTAGAGTTAATATCAAGTCTCAATTCTAATACAACCCAAAAGAAATAAAATAAAACTAAGCATAAATATAGTTAATTAAAGAGTTCTCAGGCGATCACATCATCATCAAATCTCAGGGGGTGGGGGTGGGGGAAATCGACTGTAGAATTCCTCGAATTGACGGCGTTTGAACTCTTGTTGAGCCGCCATATGAACCTCCACCCTAGAAGCAATCTCCGCCTCCATATGATCTTGGCGGACCAGCATATCATCTACCCTTGAGTTAAGAGCATCAAACCCCGCGTGCATTGTGGCATTCATTTGTTCGAATTGCTCTCTCAAGAAAGCCATATTGTCGTCAACAGGTCACGTACTTGCTCTTCTTCTTCTCCTCGAAGGACCCAGAACGTCGGTTCCTGCCTCTTCTGGCGCTTCTTCCTCGAACTCAACTGGAGGTGCGGCCGAAGAACTTGGCCTATTTCTCAGTTGCCCGGCGGCTCTAGCCTGGGTGGACCTGTTTATCGGGGCCCGCTGCATCTTTCTGACATCGGCGTCCCTTTCTTGGACACCCGCTTCCAAGCAAATGTGGGTCAGAAGCACGCCAAATTTGATAGTTTCGTTATGGGCCACCGTGTCATAGACTTTCATGATTTTTCGCATTATGTAGCGAACCAAACAACAAAGCCTATTGCGAGCAATTACATATAGAACATAGGCATGATAGGTGTACAAATGTTGAATGTGCGAGGTGGGATCTAACGCATTGGCTACAACAAGCCACGGGGTCCTGAATTGTGGTGCTAAATTGTTCCTATCGAATTGCATGCCAATCCAAGTCATTGGACGACCGGCTAAGAACGTAGCCAACTCGTCATCAGTGGGGTATACAATACGGGCTGAATGAGGGAGGTCATAGCTGCCATCCGGCAATGCTGGAATCCCCGTGACTCCACTAACAACCTCGAGGTTGAAATGTACAGTTCTCCCACGCACGTGGGCAACATAGGCATAAGCAGCATTGGGCACACGCACCAAGCTTGCAACAAATTCACGACATAGAGTGAGATTACATTGATTACCTGTTTGTCGCAAATATTGCACCCACCCCTCGTGTCTTTCGAATGTTCCCATTTGAGGGAAATCGTCCAAGGCACCAATAATCACGGGCCTCTCGATCATCACAGCCCGGTTCCTAAAGGCGTAGTTCCACCAATCGTACTCCTGACGGCTACGGAACCCGCGGTACCCACCCCTCGCGGCTTGAAGCTCTTCTGGCTTGTTAACTGGAGCAATGGCAGCCATTTAGGTGGGGAGAAGGGAGAAAAAGAGAGAAATTTCAAAATTTTGGGGATTAGAGCTCGAAATTGGGATTTTGGGGTTTTGAGAGAGAGAAAATGGATGATTCTTAGATGGGTGTGGGATTTGGGGTTGAAATTGGATGGTTATGGAGGTGGAAAGGCTAGGGGAGGTTTTAATTTGATGATGATTGAAAGTTTGGAGAAGGAAGGTGGAGAGAAATGGGAGTTAGAGAGAAGATGGGGCACGATTTGGGGTTTAAGAAACGGTTTCTCTGTTTTTAAGAGGGACCATGATCGATCATGGCTTTGCCGATGATCGATGGAAGTGCACTGCCGCAGGAAAAGTTAACCATGATCGATCATGGGCTGTTAGAGTGTGTCTCTTCCCCCGGTATTGCGTAGCCCCTTCACTACGGATCCTTCCCCCCATATTTGGTATCAGAGGTTGTAAAGATGTCCTCTCGTGAGTAGTTCTTTCAGGAAGAACTTATGCCACTAAAATATGTCAGATATATGGAATTCTTTCTTGTTATTTTGACAAATGTTTTTCTGTTTTCTGAAGTAAATAATTTTCAGTGATATTTATACTTTGATTAGTATGAAAATCTGAAGAATGTTTAGTATGCTCTACAGCTGCCACTTTACATCTTCTCCTGATTTTAGTATGCTCTGTGACTGCCATGTTACATGGATCTCTCACATCAGAAAACTCAGAGAATTTGTGTGGATCTCCTGTATCAGAACCCATTCGTTCTGCTTTTCAGAACACTGGTATAAATCTTTTGGTTACACAAAAAGAGACACTCTCATATATGGACAGGTGTTGAGCGCTAGGCTTTTAAGGCGATGGACAGCCGTGTGTATGCCTGATAAATGCTCCTGATTGTGGTCAAATATGAGATTATAGTTTTTGGTTGGTAACAAAAGGTTGTCGAGGATCTTTAGGTCTATTGGAAATTCTTATTTTCTTCAATTTGAACAGAAAAATATTTCTTCAAAATACTGAAAAAGCATGACATAACTCCGAAATATTTGGTTGGCATAAGTTCTCCGATTATTTTAAAAATGTTTTCTAAATCTAAGTCTATGTCCGCATCTTCCTCTAAAACTCTTACACCTACTGAGTCTTTTAGGTCTAGTACTTCCAGTAAAGATAAGATCGAGTCTTTGTATGAAATTACCCATTTACCCGTAGAACAGATTCCAGAAACCAAGTTAACCATCACAAACCCTTATCATGTGTTCCAAAAACCCTCTTCGGAATCTTATTTCAAAAGAGTCAGACAGTTGGTCTCCTCAGACAAATCCAAACTTCATGTTCGTGAATTTGTCCAGTGTACCCCTTTTGATTCTTTGTTCGTTAAATCCGGTCATGAAGAACAGTTCTTTACTGTTCCCTTTTCGACAGAAATACCCCGCATAGCCTTATCTCAAGGTTATACCCACATGCATTTTGGAGCCATCCGATTTGCAATTACTTTCCATGGACGTAAAGGATTAGAAGCAGTTGCCAGAATTGCTCTTGTTGACTCCAGGCTCACAAATTATCAACAGGCTATTCTTGGAAATGTTCAAGCTACGTTAAATGCAGGAACGGTGTTCTTTACATTGTATCCCAATTTTAATGTTCCTCTCAGTGATCCTTTTGTCTGTTCAGCATTAAAAATCCAGGTTCAGATAACTGGTGTTTCAATGGTCCCAGGCACAGCAGCAGCTACTATCCATCAGCAGTTGGTCTACCGTGTACAAAATCATTCTTATGATTTGTGTATACCCGGATCTTCTACATCAGAAGCTCTCATGCTTACCATTGATTCTGATGCATCTCATATAGCTAAATATGTTCCCAGACAGCTTACTCGTCCAGAACTTGTTAAGTTGTTACCAGAAGTATGGGTTACTTCCTATGAAAAGCTCCAAGAACAAACTAATACGGAACCTTTTCAGCAGACAGACCCTATTTACCTCCGCAGAGCTGACAAGCAGATAGAGATGAGATTCAACAGCCCCCGAGTCTCTTCTTCCTCTCCAGAACGGAATCCTTTCCAAACTGAGCTGAATATGATGCAGGAAATTCGTCGGTTTCCTACCGACCCTATTCTAAAGGCTGATCCGTTGGTAATCCTTTACTTTGATAAGTATGGAAAACCTTCCTATCAACCTAGGAATGATAAAGGTCACATCTCGTATGATGTGTGTTATTGTGATGACTGTGAAGAACTAGCTTATGAAGCAGAGCTAGATCCCAAGGAACTTAAGCTGTACAGAAAAAAGAAGGCTGGTAAAGCCTTAAATTCTCAAGAAATCCTTGAAGAACGGTATCAAGCAGGTGATAATACCGTTGGCCTCTTAGGCGAACCAAGTGGCAAGTTTAACTACTATGTCACTTATGGTGACAAGCCCTCACCACCACCCTTTCCAGAGACTACAACATGTCCTCCTCCTCCACCCCCTCAAGAGCCAGAACCCCCTAAACCAAACCCTCAACGCCTTTCTCCATATACCCAAAAGGCCTTCAAAGCTCTTGGCAGACCATACTTACAACCCTCCTCACAGGTCCAACCACCTCTTATCCCTCAACCCCAGCCACTTTCTTGTTACCTTATGTCTCAAGAAGGACCAGATCACTATTTTCCTCCACAGGAAGATTTTGATAACCTTTCCACTCAGACCACCCATAAATGGAAAATTCAAAACCCCACTTCCATTGGATCTGATGGACAAGTGAAAAAGCTTTCAGCCGCTGAAGCAGCTTTAAACTGGCAAGCAGAAAATGCTGTGGCACAAAATAAACTTCTTACTCAGATAGCCCAACAGACCAGACAGATCAGTTCCCGAGTTTCCTCCATTTCTACTATGGAAGAAGCCATTGCAGATATAAAAATGAGAATTAACGTTCTCAATGATCAGATGCGTTCTGTCGCTATGCATATCAGAGACTTTGCCAGCACAGCAAAATTTTTTCAAGATAAAGAAACTGAAAAAAGAGCTCTCCAAGTCCAACTAGAGTCTCTTGAAAGAAGTGAAGCCATGAAACAACAAGCTGCACAATATCCCCCATCATATACTTCCCTTTCCCCAAAAACATTCCACCCTACAGCAGATTTTTCAAATTATTCGGTTTTTTACCCTCCAGAAAGACAAGCTAAACCACTGTATAACCCTGCTGGATATTCTCTTTCGGGAAAAGCCCAGTCCCATTCTGTAAACCTTTGGGATGAACCACCCAAAAGAAGGTTACCTCCTTGGTCAACCTCTCCTCCAAAACCAAAACCCAAGTTTACCCCTCCCAAATCAAGTTACACTTATAAAGCCAAACACCCAAGTGAAGTTGATTGGTATAAACCCCATCGAGCAGTTACACATACATCCCAAGGAATAGATCCCTTTCCTACTCCTTTGCAAAATGTTCCCCCTCCGACTAAACCACAGCAAATATCCTCACATACCAATCCTGCAACCACTCCTTCGGCTTATACCCCTTCAAATGAACCACTTGATGTTATCCAAGGAGCCTCTACCAAACCATTGGATATGTTTACCATGGATGCTTTTGAAAATCATTCTGTCAATCAGATAGGATCTTTTCTAAAAGCTTTAGCCCTTTCAGATCGTGACCCCATTAAAACTGATTCAGATGACTTATTTCAAGCATTTGACCAGCTTTATTCAACCCAGCCAGCCGAGCCACCAAATCCAACCCCAGAACCTATGGTTGAAGACCCACCAGAACCAATAAACGTTCCCCTAAATCAACCACCTCCACAAACAAACCATGCTCATGATAATCATGTCCGATTTACCCTCGATGATATCAAGCCAAACCAATGGCGTGAACGATTTTTTCCAGTTCAAAGCATGGATGGTTGCTGACAATGAGCTATATGATCTCAGATCTGTGATTAAGCGATTTTTAGCTCGTGTTGTTGGCCGTTTATATGATTGGTACGATGCTCTCGGTGAATACAGACAGCTCCAATTTCAGCAAATCACAAATGTTGATGTTTTCCTCGGTTCCATTTATAATGAGTTCCTTGGAAATCCCTCCAAATTTTCTGAAATCGCCCGTACTGAATTCATGGGAATGAAGTGTTGCTCCCTGCAAGATAAAGATTTAGAACGTCACTATGATAGAATGTCAAAAAGATTCTATACTATTGGCGGTCTAGATGATTTAAATCTGAAGCAAGTTTTCTTCCAGTCTTTCCCAGATGCTTTGGTTACTGAAGCACAGAAAACTCTAAAGATGCAGAATATTGAGCTCAAAGATCTCTCTGTTGGCCGTATATATGAGCATCTCCTTGATTCTGTTGAAAGAATTTGTAATCACAAGAAGCTCATGGATGATATGGAAAAGAACAACAAAATGCTTAAATTTGCCTGCAATAAAGATCACTGGAAGATCAAGTGTAAGAACAAGGAAGGCTGTGATTGTTCTCAACACAAAAAGGCTTATAAAAAGAAATATCGGAAGCATTCCTCTCGTCACCACAAAAATCGTGATGATACTTTTGTCAAACCATTCAAAAGGCAGAAGTTTAAGAAAAAGAAGTTCAAGAAATTCAAGTTTGTTACAAAAAGGAACTTCAGAGGAAAGAAATCCGACAAGTGTTTCTTATGTCATAAGCCTGGCCATTTTGCGAAGAACTGTCCTGATTCTACAAAGAAGACACAATTCATGAATCTTCTCCATCAACTTGCACCTGAAATTGCAGAATCAGATGTCGAATCAGTTCTCTCAGCCCAAGACGAGGCATCTCAAGGTTGCTTGATGCAACTAGCCTTCACTGAATCTGAAGCATCCGACATTGAGTCCGATATTCCAAGTGAAGAAGCTAGTTCAGAGCTTTCCACTGAACCTGATGAAGCAATTCGCTCTTTAGAGCAACTCGCCTTCTCCCAAGAAGAATGCCTTGCAATACATTCACCTCATGCCAAAGTAAAAATATTTACTGAGCCATATTCCAAACCGATAACTGTTTTGGCCCTCTTTGATACTGGTTCTACTAAAACCGTGATAAATCCCAGTTTACTCCCTGATTCAATATGGAAACCTTGCCAGTTAGCCTTTCGTGTCGCTAATGGTGAAATACTCTATGTTGATAAAATCAGTAAACCAATCCTAATTCAACCATTTCCTGGCCTTCGAATCAAGCATGCAGTTTATGGCAGCAGTGCTACCCAAAAGGAATTAATGATAGGATGGGATCTTATCAAGAAGATGCAAGCCCAATTTTCTGATACTGGTCTCAAGTACAAGAAGCAGTTTCTTCCATGGCATGACCCAGATGCAGCTCTCATGTTCTATCAAGCTGCTCCAGCTTATCCAATTGATCCAGGGATATCATTGGATACTCTCAGACGAAATATTGTCACTATGTCTTGTGCAGACTCCCATGTTGATTTTCTCACTAAATGCCAGAACCCGCTATGGCGAAATAGCAAGTTCTTTGTTACACTCCCCTTCAAGCTCAATGAAGACGCTAATCCAACAAGAGCATCTCATTCTGGAATGAATCCAGAACACCAGTCCCTTGCTCTTCAAGAATTGGTTTCTCTCAAACAGCAACAGCTTATTGAAGAAACAACTTCTCCCTGGGCGTGTGAAGCATTTTATGTGAATAAACGATCTGAACAAGTCAGAGGAAAAATGAGGCTAGTGATAAATTACCAACCGCTGAATTACTTCCTAGCCAGTGATAAATTTCCTTTACCCCAGAAACATTCCATGTTTAGCCATCTTTCAAATGCAAATGTCTTCTCCAAATTTGATTTGAAAGCCGGTTTTTGGCAATTAGGCATCACCCCCACTGATCGTCCAAAAACAGCATTTTGCATTCCTGGTTTTCACTACCAATGGACAGTAATGCCCTTTGGCCTGAAGAATGCCCCATCTGTTTTCCAAAAAACCATGATGTCTATCTTTGAGCCTATTGCAGCAAATGCATTAATTTATATTGATGACATTTTGCTCTTCAGTCAGAATGAAGCTGAACATCTAAAGCTCCTTCACCATTTCCATCACATAGTTCTCACTCATGGAATTATGCTCTCTGAAAAGAAAATGGTTATTGGTACAACTGAGATAGAATTCCTTGGAATGATGATAAAGAATGGAAAGTTCCAGCTCCAACCACATATTTCCAAGGACTTACAAAAATTCCCAGACAAGTTAACTAGCAAAACTCAAATCCAGCAGTTTCTTGGTTTGGTGAACTACATGTCTCAATTCATTCAGAAGGTTGCTACATACACTGCTCCTCTTTCAGCTCTTTTGAAAAAGTCACCACCCCCGTGGTCAGAAGCCCAGACCAAAGCAGTTAAAAAATTGAAGGATCTCACTTCTCAATTACCAGATCTCAGATCCCCTCAGATGGTCAAAGAATTTTGCAAACTGATGCAAGCGATGAATTTTGGGCTGCTATTTTGTTAGAAGAAAAGAATGGTGTTAGAACTCCTTGTGGTTACAAATCAGGAAAATTTAAACAGGGTGAATTGCACTATCACTCTACTTTCAAGGAAATTCTAGCAGTCAAACGTGGAATAGAGAAATTCCAATTCCATCTTATTGGATACCACATTAAGATTGAAATGGATATGTCTTCATTTCCAGCCATGATTCAATTCAAGAACAAGCAAATCCCAAATTCACAGATGTTGAGATGGTCAGAATGGTTCTCACAATGGGATTATGAAGTCAAGCACATTCAAGGCAAAAACAATGTCATTGCTGACTTCTTTTCAAGACAAGGTGCAACTGAACAGTTAAAATCCTCATCCCACATCGCCCCATTCATAAAAGAACCCTTTTGCAAACCCTTTAAATTCAATAACCACCATCCACAACACATATCCTGCCTCCCGGTCTTATATACCTTAACCCAAGTCATGGATCCCTTTCAAGCCAGTTCATCAAAATCCAGATCAGATACCTCTCACCCGTTTCAGTTCTCAGATTTTGAACAAGCCCTTGATCCTATGACAGCCATCTCTCTTCTACCTTCAGAACTACAGGAACATGTGGTCAACTTTGCCATTGACCTCCGAGCAAAAGACATGGTTATCAAGTACTTAGAAATATTTCTTGAAAAACATGGTCTTTGTTTTCGTGGCCTTCGCCTTCATCCTTCCTATCCATTTTGTTCCTTGTTCCATATCCACTACTGTTACCGAATCCCAAAGCTAGCCCTCGTCTTCCTTTGGTACCTTACTAAGGTCTACCATGTTGGCTTTATTTTTAAAGCTCCTGATTTGCTTCTCTACCTTCAGATTGCTTCTTCAGATCCTGAAACTCAAAATGCCCATGCAATCTTATACGGAGTTCCAAGCTCGTATAATTTTATCATCTTTCTGACATGGTTTAAATCTGTTGAACAATGGAAAGAAGCCCTCAAGATCCATCATCACACATATTGCCTAATCCATTTCCATGACCCACTCAGAGTCCCTCATCCAGATGGTTCTAATGCTACAATTGAAGCATGGTTCTTTGAGAATCTTGCCAAAACCATAAAAGAACCCTACAATTTGAACTATGTTACATTTCTGAAAATATTTGTGCCTTAAATAAAGTTGACTATGATTCAGTTCCTGATTATGTCAAATTTACAAAGGACGCATGGTTCAATCCCCGCTGGACTGATCATTCCTGTACTTCATTATTCAATCGCCTTTATGCTTACGCCGAAGCTCACAAATGGAGCTATGGTGAATTAAGTTCTGATTCAGAAGCATTCGTTGTCATCGAATCCGATACTGATGATGATGATCCAAATGCTGGAAATTTTGGCGAAGAACTTGCAGAACTCGCAAACACCAGCAATGATGAAGACGGTGGTCCATATTCTCCAGACAGCCCACTATACGATCATAATGACTATTATGACCTTGATTATGATGGCAATGAAACAGACTGATGTCACCCATGACGTCACTCTCCACTATCTAGATAATCACATGCGAAGGAATCTACTTTCGGCGTTGTATTATTGTGCATTATTGTTTTCTTTTGCTTTGTGTCATTTTCAGATTTTCTTTTGTAAAAGTTGATTGGAATCTTTGCTTTTTGCTTTTGATTGTCGGAACAGCTGGTTCTTTTGGTTTGTCTTGTTGCTCAACCCTTTCCCTATAAAAGGAGTGAGCTTTCTCTTGTTTGAGACAGAGGAGTTTGAGTGTGTAAATTTGTAGTAAGTTTCTATGAGTGTCTACTTCTGTATTCATCTCTCTAGAAGAGATTAATTTCTCTTGATATTTTCATCTTCAATGAAAGTTTGATAAGGATGCCTATCCTATTTTATGTATATTACTCAATACCGGGGCTACGCAATACCGGGGGAAGAGACACACTCTAACTTAAAACATTAAACAAAGAACAAGACAACAAAGAGAAAAAGAAAATCATAAAGGATAATTATAGAAGACCAGGGTCCATAACGCTATTACGGGGAGAGAGTAATATACATAAAATAGGATAGGCATCCTTATCAAACTTTCATTGAAGATGAAAATATCAAGAGAAATTAATCTCTTCTAGAGAGATGAATACAGAAGTAGACACTCATAGAAACTTACTACAAATTTACACACTCAAACTCCTCTGTCTCAAACAAGAGAAAGCTCACTCCTTTTATAGGGAAAGGGTTGAGCAACAAGACAAACCAAAAGGACCAGCTGTCCCGACAATCAAAAGCAAAAAGCAAAGATTCCAATCAACTTTTACAAAAGAAAATCTGAAAATGACACAAAGCAAAAGCAAACAATAATGCACAATAATACAACGCCGAAAGTAGATTCCTTCGCATGTGATTATCTAGATAGTGGAGAGTGACGTCATGGGTGACATCAGTCTGTTTCATTGCCATCATAATCAAGGTCATAATAGTCATTATGATCGTATAGTGGGCTGTCTGGAGGATATGGACCACCGTCTTCATCATTGCTGGTGTTTGCGAGTTCTGCAAGTTCTTCGCCAAAATTTCCAGCATTTGGATCATCATCATCAGTATCGGATTCGATGCCAATGAATGCTTCTGAATCAGAACTTAATTCACCATAGCTCCATTTGTGAGCTTCGGCGTAAGCATAAAGGCGATTGAATAATGAAGTACAGGAATGATCAGTCCAGCGGGGATTGAACCATGCGTCCTTTGTAAATTTGACATAATCAGGAACTGAATCATAGTCAACTTTATTTAAGGCACAAATATTTTTTAGAAATGTGACATAGTTCAAATTGTAGGGTTCTTTTATGGTTTTGGCAAGATTCTCAAAGAACCATGCTTCAATTGTAGCATTAGAACCATCTGGATGAGGGACTCTGAGTGGGTCATGGAAATGGATTAGGCAATATGTGTGATGATGGATCTTGAGGGCTTCTTTCCATTGTTCAACAGATTTAAACCATGTCAGAAAGATGATAAAATTATACGAGCTTGGAACTCCGTATAAGATTGCATGGGCATTTTGAGTTTCAGGATCTGAAGAAGCAATCTGAAGGTAGAGAAGCAAATCAGGAGCTTTAAAAATAAAGCCAGCATGGTAGACCTTAGTAAGGTACCAAAGGAAGACGAGGGCTAGCTTTGGGATTCGGTAACAGTAGTGGATATGGAACAAGGAACAAAATGGATAGGAAGGATGAAGGCGAAGGCCACGGAAACAAAGACCATGTTTTTCAAGCAATATTTCTAAGTACTTGATAACCATGTCTTTTGCTCGGAGGTCAATGGCAAAGTTGACCACATGTTCCTGTAGTTCTGAAGGTAGAAGAGAGATGGCTGTCATAGGATCAAGGGCTTGTTCAAAATTCGAGAACTGAAACGGGTGAGAGGTATCTGATCTGGATTTTGATGAACTGGCTTGAAAGGGATTCATGACTTGGGTTAAGGTATATAAGACCGGGAGGCAGGATATATGTTGTGGATGGTGGTTATTGAATTTAAAGGATTTGCAAAAGGGTTCTTTTATGAATGGGGCGATGTGGGATGAGGATTTTAACTGTTCAGTTGCACCTTGTCTTGAAAAGAAGTCAGCAATGACATTGTTTTTGCCTTGAATGTGCTTGACTTCATAATCCCATTGTGAGAACCATTCTGACCATCTCAACATCTGTGAATTTGGGATTTGCTTGTTCTTGAATTGAATCATGGCTGGAAATGAAGACATATCCATTTCAATCTTAATGTGGTATCCAATAAGATGGAATTGGAATTTCTCTATTCCACGTTTGACTGCTAGAATTTCCTTGAAAGTAGAGTGATAGTGCAATTCACCCTGTTTAAATTTTCCTGATTTGTAACCACTAGGAGTTCTAACACCATTCTTTTCTTCTAACAAAATAGCAGCCCAAAATTCATCGCTTGCATCAGTTTGCAAAATTCTTTGACCATCTGAGGGGATCTGGAGATCTGGTAATTGAGAAGTGAGATCCTTCAATTTTTTAACTGCTTTGGTCTGGGCTTCTGACCACGGGGGTGGTGACTTTTTCAAAAGAGCTGAAAGAGGAGCAGTGTATGTAGCAACCTTCTGAATGAATTGAGACATGTAGTTCACCAAACCAAGAAACTGCTGGATTTGAGTTTTGCTAGTTAACTTGTCTGGGAATTTTTGTAAGTCCTTGGAAATATGTGGTTGGAGCTGGAACTTTCCATTCTTTATCATCATTCCAAGGAATTCTATCTCAGTTGTACCAATAACCATTTTCTTTTCAGAGAGCATAATTCCATGAGTGAGAACTATGTGATGGAAATGGTGAAGGAGCTTTAGATGTTCAGCTTCATTCTGACTGAAGAGCAAAATGTCATCAATATAAATTAATGCATTTGCTGCAATAGGCTCAAAGATAGACATCATGGTTTTTTGGAAAACAGATGGGGCATTCTTCAGGCCAAAGGGCATTACTGTCCATTGGTAGTGAAAACCAGGAATGCAAAATGCTGTTTTTGGACGATCAGTGGGGGTGATGCCTAATTGCCAAAAACCGGCTTTCAAATCAAATTTGGAGAAGACATTTGCATTTGAAAGATGGCTAAACATGGAATGTTTCTGGGGTAAAGGAAATTTATCACTGGCTAGGAAGTAATTCAGCGGTTGGTAATTTATCACTAGCCTCATTTTTCCTCTGACTTGTTCAGATCGTTTATTCACATAAAATGCTTCACACGCCCAGGGAGAAGTTGTTTCTTCAATAAGCTGTTGCTATTTGAGAGAAACCAATTCTTGAAGAGCAAGGGACTGGTGTTCTGGATTCATTCCAGAATGAGATGCTCTTGTTGGATTAGCGTCTTCATTGAGCTTGAAGGGGAGTGTAACAAAGAACTTGCTATTTCGCCATAGCGGGTTCTGGCATTTAGTGAGAAAATCAACATGGGAGTCTGCACAAGACATAGTGACAATATTTCGTCTGAGAGTATCCAATGATATCCCTGGATCAATTGGATAAGCTGGAGCAGCTTGATAGAACATGAGAGCTGCATCTGGGTCATGCCATGGAAGAAACTGCTTCTTGTACTTGAGACCAGTATCAGAAAATTGGGCTTGCATCTTCTTGATAAGATCCCATCCTATCATTAATTCCTTTTGGGTAGCACTGCTGCCATAAACTGCATGCTTGATTCGAAGGCCAGGAAATGGTTGAATTAGGATTGGTTTACTGATTTTATCAACATAGAGTATTTCACCATTAGCGACACGAAAGGCTAACTGGCAAGGTTTCCATATTGAATCAGGGAGTAAACTGGGATTTATCACGGTTTTAGTAGAACCAGTATCAAAGAGGGCCAAAACAGTTATCGGTTTGGAATATGGCTCAGTAAATATTTTTACTTTGGCATGAGGTGAATGTATTGCAAGGCATTCTTCTTGGGAGAAGGCGAGTTGCTCTAAAGAGCGAATTGCTTCATCAGGTTCAGTGGAAAGCTCTGAACTAGCTTCTTCACTTGGAATATCGGACTCAATGTCGGATGCTTCAGATTCAGTGAAGGCTAGTTGCATCAAGCAACCTTGAGATGCCTCGTCTTGGGCTGAGAGAACTGATTCGACATCTGATTCTGCAATTTCAGGTGCAAGTTGATGGAGAAGATTCATGAATTGTGTCTTCTTTGTAGAATCAGGACAGTTCT
Source organism: Lonicera japonica (assembly GCA_021464415.1). Classification (NCBI taxonomy): domain Eukaryota; kingdom Viridiplantae; phylum Streptophyta; class Magnoliopsida; order Dipsacales; family Caprifoliaceae; genus Lonicera; species Lonicera japonica. The sequence continues at coordinate 30,974 of JAKCWG010000778.1, read as the reverse complement.
TCGCAAAATGGCCAGGCTTATGACATAAGAAACACTTGTCGGATTTCTTTCCTCTGAAGTTCCTTTTTGTAACAAACTTGAATTTCTTGAACTTCTTTTTCTTAAACTTCTGCCTTTTGAATGGTTTGACAAAAGTATCATCACGATTTTTGTGGTGACGAGAGGAATGCTTCCGATATTTCTTTTTATAAGCCTTTTTGTGTTGAGAACAATCACAGCCTTCCTTGTTCTTACACTTGATCTTCCAGTGATCTTTATTGCAGGCAGATTTAAGCATTTTGTTGTTCTTTTCCATATCATCCATGAGCTTCTTGTGATTACAAATTCTTTCAACAGAATCAAGGAGATGCTCATATATACGGCCAACAGAGAGATCTTTGAGCTCAATATTCTGCATCTTTAGAGTTTTCTGTGCTTCAGTAACCAAAGCATCTGGGAAAGACTGGAAGAAAACTTGCTTCAGATTTAAATCATCTAGACCGCCAATAGTATAGAATCTTTTTGACATTCTATCATAGTGACGTTCTAAATCTTTATCTTGCAGGGAGCAACACTTCATTCCCATGAATTCAGTACGGGCGATTTCAGAAAATTTGGAGGGATTTCCAAGGAACTCATTATAAATGGAACCGAGGAAAACATCAACATTTGTGATTTGCTGAAATTGGAGCTGTCTGTATTCACCGAGAGCATCGTACCAATCATATAAACGGCCAACAACACGAGCTAAAAATCGCTTAATCACAGATCTGAGATCATATAGCTCATTGTCAGCAACCATCCATGCTTTGAACTGGAAAAATCGTTCACGCCATTGGTTTGGCTTGATATCATCGAGGGTAAATCGGACATGATTATCATGAGCATGGTTTGTTTGTGGAGGTGGTTGATTTAGGGGAACGTTTATTGGTTCTGGTGGGTCTTCAACCATAGGTTCTGGGGTTGGATTTGGTGGCTCGGCTGGCTGGGTTGAATAAAGCTGGTCAAATGCTTGAAATAAGTCATCTGAATCAGTTTTAATGGGGTCACGGTCTGAAAGGGCTAAAGCTTTTAGAAAAGATCCTATCTGATTGACAGAATGATTTTCAAAAGCATCCATGGTAAACATATCCAATGGTTTGGTAGAGGCTCCTTGGATAACATCAAGTGGTTCATTTGAAGGGGTATAAGCCGAAGGAGTGGTTGCGGGATTGGTATGTGAGGATATTTGCTGTGGTTTAGTCGGAGGGGGAACAGTTTGCAAAGGAGTAGGAAAGGGATCTATTCCTTGGGATGTATGTGTAACTGCTCGATGGGGTTTAGACCAATCAACTTCACTTGGGTGTTTGGCTTTATAAGTGTAACTTGATTTGGGAGGGGTAAACTTGGGTTTTGGTTTTGGAGGAGAGGTTGACCAAGGAGGTAACCTTCTTTTGGGTGGTTCATCCCAAAGGTTTACAGAATGGGACTGGGCTTTTCCCTAAAGAGAATATTCAGCAGGGTTATACAGTGGTTTAGCTTGTATTTCTGGAGGGTAAAAAACCGAATAATTTGAAAAATCTGCTGTAGGGTGGACTGTTTTTGGGGAAAGGGAAGTATATGATGGGGGATATTGTGCAGCTTGTTGTTTCATGGCTTCACTTCTTTCAAGAGACTCTAGTTGGACTTGGAGAGCTCTTTTTTCAGTTTCTTTATCTTGAAAAAATTTTGCTGTGCTGGCAAAGTCTCTGATATGCATAGCGACAGAATGCATCTGATCATTGAGAACGTTAATTCTCATTTTTATATCTGCAATGGCTTCTTCCATAGTAGAAATGGAGGAAACTCGGGAACTGATCTGTCTGGTCTGTTGGGCTATCTGAGTAAGAAGTTTATTTTGTGCCACAGCATTTTCTGCTTGCCAGTTTAAAGCTGCTTCAGCGGCTGAAAGCTTTTTCACTTGTCCATCAGATCCAATGGAAGTGGGGTTTTGAATTTTCCATTTATGGGTGGTCTGAGTGGAAAGGTTATCAAAATCTTCCTGTGGAGGAAAATAGTGATCTGGTCCTTCTTGAGACATAAGGTAACAAGAAAGTGGCTGGGGTTGAGGGATAGGAGGTGGTTGGACCTGTGAGGAGGGTTGTAAGTATGGGCTGCCAAGAGCTTTGAAGGCCTTTTGGGTATATGGAGAAAGGCGTTGAGGGTTTGGTTTAGGGGGTTCTGGCTCTTGAGGGGGTGGAGGAGGAGGACATGTTGTAGTCTCTGGAGAGGGTGGTGGTGAGGGCTTGTCACCATAAGTGACATAGTAGTTAAACTTGCCACTTGGTTCGCCTAAGAGGCCAACGGTATTATCACCTGCTTGATACCGTTCTTCAAGGATTTCTTGAGAATTTAAGGCTTTACCAGCCTTCTTTTTTCTGTACAGCTTAACTCCCCGTACATAACTCCGAAATATTTGGTTGGCATGAGTTCTCCGATTATTTTAAAAATGTTTTCTAAATCTAAGTCTATGTCCGCATCTTCCTCTAAAACTCTTACACCTACTGAGTCTTTTAGGTCTAGTACTTCCAGTAAAGATAAGATCGAGTCTTTGTATGAAATTACCCATTTACCCGTAGAACAGATTCCAGAAACCAAGTTAACCATCACAAATCCTTATCATGTGTTCCAAAAACCCTCTTCGGAATCTTATTTCAAAAGAGTCAGACAGTTGGTCTCCTCAGACAAATCCAAACTTCCTGTTCGTGAATTTGTCCAGTGTACCCCTTTTGATTCTTTGTTCGTTAAATCCGGTCATGAAGAACAGTTCTTTACTGTTCCCTTTTCGACAGAAATACCCCGCATAGCCTTATCTCAAGGTTATACCCACATGCATTTTGGAGCCATCCGATTTGCAATTACTTTCCATGGACGTAAAGGATTAGAAGCAGTTGCCAGAATTGCTCTTGTTGACTCCAGGCTCACAAATTATCAACAGGCTATTCTTGGAAATGTTCAAGCTACGTTAAATGCAGGAACGGTGTTCTTTACACTGTATCCCAATTTTAATGTTCCTCTCAGTGATCCTTTTGTCTGTTCAGCATTAAAAATCCAGGTTCAGATAACTGGTGTTTCAATGGTCCCAGGCACAGCAGCAGCTACTATCCATCAGCAGTTGGTCTACCGTGTACAAAATCATTCTTATGATTTGTGTATACCCGGATCTTCTACATCAGAAGCTCTCATGCTTACCATTGATTCTGATGCATCTCATACAGCTAAATATGTTCCCAGACAGCTTACTCGTCCAGAACTTGTTAAGTTGTTACCAGAAGTATGGGTTACTTCCTATGAAAAGCTCCAAGAACAAACTAATACGGAACCTTTTCAGCAGACAGACCCTATTTACCTCCGCAGAGCTGACAAGCAGATAGAGATGAGATTCAACAGCCCCCGAGTCTCTTCTTCCTCTCCAGAACGGAATCCTTTCCAAACTGAGCTGAATATGATGCAGGAAATTCGTCGGTTTCCTACCGACCCTATTCTAAAGGCTGATCCGTTGGTAATCCTTTACTTTGATAAGTATGGAAAACCTTCCTATCAACCTAGGAATGATAAAGGTCACATCTCGTATGATGTGTGTTATTGTGATGACTGTGAAGAACTAGCTTATGAAGCAGAGCTAGATCCCAAGGAACTTAAGCTGTACAGAAAAAAGAAGGCTGGTAAAGCCTTAAATTCTCAAGAAATCCTTGAAGAACGGTATCAAGCAGGTGATAATACCGTTGGCCTCTTAGGCGAACCAAGTGGCAAGTTTAACTACTATGTCACTTATGGTGACAAGCCCTCACCACCACCCTCTCCAGAGACTACAACATGTCCTCCTCCTCCACCCCCTCAAGAGCCAGAACCCCCTAAACCAAACCCTCAACGCCTTTCTCCATATACCCAAAAGGCCTTCAAAGCTCTTGGCAGCCCATACTTACAACCCTCCTCACAGGTCCAACCACCTCCTATCCCTCAACCCCAGCCACTTTCTTGTTACCTTATGTCTCAAGAAGGACCAGATCACTATTTTCCTCCACAGGAAGATTTTGATAACCTTTCCACTCAGACCACCCATAAATGGAAAATTCAAAACCCCACTTCCATTGGATCTGATGGACAAGTGAAAAAGCTTTCAGCCGCTGAAGCAGCTTTAAACTGGCAAGCAGAAAATGCTGTGGCACAAAATAAACTTCTTACTCAGATAGCCCAACAGACCAGACAGATCAGTTCCCGAGTTTCCTCCATTTCTACTATGGAAGAAGCCATTGCAGATATAAAAATGAGAATTAACGTTCTCAATGATCAGATGCGTTCTGTCGCTATGCATATCAGAGACTTTGCCAGCACAGCAAAATTTTTTCAAGATAAAGAAACTGAAAAAAGAGCTCTCCAAGTCCAACTAGAGTCTCTTGAAAGAAGTGAAGCCATGAAACAACAAGCTGCACAATATCCCCCATCATATACTTCCCTTTCCCCAAAAACAGTCCACCCTACAGCAGATTTTTCAAATTATTCGGTTTTTTACCCTCCAGAAATACAAGCTAAACCACTGTATAACCCTGCTGAATATTCTCTTTCGGGAAAAGCCCAGTCCCATTCTGTAAACCTTTGGGATGAACCACCCAAAAGAAGGTTACCTCCTTGGTCAACCTCTCCTCCAAAACCAAAACCCAAGTTTACCCCTCCCAAATCAAGTTACACTTATAAAGCCAAACACCCAAGTGAAGTTGATTGGTCTAAACCCCATCGAGCAGTTACACATACATCCCAAGGAATAGATCCCTTTCCTACTCCTTTGCAAACTGTTCCCCCTCCGACTAAACCACAGCAAATATCCTCACATACCAATCCCGCAACCACTCCTTCGGCTTATACCCCTTCAAATGAACCACTTGATGTTATCCAAGGAGCCTCTACCAAACCATTGGATATGTTTACCATGGATGCTTTTGAAAATCATTCTGTCAATCAGATAGGATCTTTTCTAAAAGCTTTAGCCCTTTCAGACCGTGACCCCATTAAAACTGATTCAGATGACTTATTTCAAGCATTTGACCAGCTTTATTCAACCCAGCCAGCCGAGCCACCAAATCCAACCCCAGAACCTATGGTTGAAGACCCACCAGAACCAATAAACGTTCCCCTAAATCAACCACCTCCACAAACAAACCATGCTCATGATAATCATGTCCGATTTACCCTCGATGATATCAAGCCAAACCAATGGCGTGAACGATTTTTCCAGTTCAAAGCATGGATGGTTGCTGACAATGAGCTATATGATCTCAGATCTGTGATTAAGCGATTTTTAGCTCGTGTTGTTGGCCGTTTATATGATTGGTACGATGCTCTCGGTGAATACAGACAGCTCCAATTTCAGCAAATCACAAATGTTGATGTTTTCCTCGGTTCCATTTATAATGAGTTCCTTGGAAATCCCTCCAAATTTTCTGAAATCGCCCGTACTGAATTCATGGGAATGAAGTGTTGCTCCCTGCAAGATAAAGATTTAGAACGTCACTATGATAGAATGTCAAAAAGATTCTATACTATTGGCGGTCTAGATGATTTAAATCTGAAGCAAGTTTTCTTCCAGTCTTTCCCAGATGCTTTGGTTACTGAAGCACAGAAAACTCTAAAGATGCAGAATATTGAGCTCAAAGATCTCTCTGTTGGCCGTATATATGAGCATCTCCTTGATTCTGTTGAAAGAATTTGTAATCACAAGAAGCTCATGGATGATATGGAAAAGAACAACAAAATGCTTAAATCTGCCTGCAATAAAGATCACTGGAAGATCAAGTGTAAGAACAAGGAAGGCTGTGATTGTTCTCAACACAAAAAGGCTTATAAAAAGAAATATCGGAAGCATTCCTCTCGTCACCACAAAAATCGTGATGATACTTTTGTCAAACCATTCAAAAGGCAGAAGTTTAAGAAAAAGAAGTTCAAGAAATTCAAGTTTGTTACAAAAAGGAACTTCAGAGGAAAGAAATCCGACAAGTGTTTCTTATGTCATAAGCCTGGCCATTTTGCGAAGAACTGTCCTGATTCTACAAAGAAGACACAATTCATGAATCGTCTCCATCAACTTGCACCTGAAATTGCAGAATCAGATGTCGAATCAGTTCTCTCAGCCCAAGACGAGGCATCTCAAGGTTGCTTGATGCAACTAGCCTTCACTGAATCTGAAGCATCCGACATTGAGTCCGATATTCCAAGTGAAGAAGCTAGTTCAGAGCTTTCCACTGAACCTGATGAAGCAATTCGCTCTTTAGAGCAACTCGCCTTCTCCCAAGAAGAATGCCTTGCAATACATTCACCTCATGCCAAAGTAAAAATATTTACTGAGCCATATTCCAAACCGATAACTGTTTTGGCCCTCTTTGATACTGGTTCTACTAAAACCGTGATAAATCCCAGTTTACTCCCTGATTCAATATGAAAACCTTGCCAGTTAGCCTTTCGTGTTGCTAATGGTGAAATACTCTATGTTGATAAAATCAATAAACCAATCATAATTCAACCATTTCCTGGCCTTCGAATCAAGCATGCAGTTTATGGCAGCAGTGCTACCCAAAAGGAATTAATGATAGGATGGGATCTTATCAAGAAGATGCAAGCCCAATTTTCTGATACTGGTCTCAAGTACAAGAAGCAGTTTTTTCCATGGCATGACCCAGATGCAGCTCTCATGTTCTATCAAGCTGCTCCAGCTTATCCAATTGATCCAGGGATATCATTGGATACTCTCAGACGAAATATTGTCACTATGTCTTGTGCAGACTCCCATGTTGATTTTCTCACTAAATGCCAGAACCCGCTATGGCGAAATAGCAAGTTCTTTGTTACACTCCCCTTCAAGCTCAATGAAGACGCTAATCCAACAAGAGCATCTCATTCTGGAATGAATCCAGAACACCAGTCCCTTGCTCTTCAAGAATTGGTTTCTCTCAAACAGCAACAGCTTATTGAAGAAACAACTTCTCCCTGGGCGTGTGAAGCATTTTATGTGAATAAACGATCTGAACAAGTCAGAGGAAAAATGAGGCTAGTAATAAATTACCAACCGCTGAATTACTTCCTAGCCAGTGATAAATTTCCTTTACCCCAGAAACATTCCATGTTTAGCCATCTTTCAAATGCAAATGTCTTCTCCAAATTTGATTTGAAAGCCGGTTTTTGGCAATTAGGCATCACCCCCACTGATCGTCCAAAAACAGCATTTTGCATTCCTGGTTTTCACTACCAATGGACAGTAATGCCCTTTGGCCTGAAGAATGCCCCATCTGTTTTCCAAAAAACCATGATGTCTATCTTTGAGCCTATTGCAGCAAATGCATTAATTTATATTGATGACATTTTGCTCTTCAGTCAGAATGAAGCTGAACATCTAAAGCTCCTTCACCATTTCCATCACATAGTTCTCACTCATGGAATTATGCTCTCTGAAAAGAAAATGGTTATTGGTACAACTGAGATAGAATTCCTTGGAATGATGATAAAGAATGGAAAGTTCCAGCTCCAACCACATATTTCCAAGGACTTACAAAAATTCCCAGACAAGTTAACTAGCAAAACTCAAATCCAGCAGTTTCTTGGTTTGGTGAACTACATGTCTCAATTCATTCAGAAGGTTGCTACATACACTGCTCCTCTTTCAGCTCTTTTGAAAAAGTCACCACCCCCGTGGTCAGAAGCCCAGACCAAAGCAGTTAAAAAATTGAAGGATCTCACTTCTCAATTACCAGATCTCAGATCCCCTCAGATGGTCAAAGAATTTTGCAAACTGATGCAAGCGATGAATTTTGGGCTGCTATTTTGTTAGAAGAAAAGAATGGTGTTAGAACTCCTTGTGGTTACAAATCAGGAAAATTTAAACAGGGTGAATTGCACTATCACTCTACTTTCAAGGAAATTCTAGCAGTCAAACGTGGAATAGAGAAATTCCAATTCCATCTTATTGGATACCACATTAAGATTGAAATGGATATGTCTTCATTTCCAGCCATGATTCAATTCAAGAACAAGCAAATCCCAAATTCACAGATGTTGAGATGGTCAGAATGGTTCTCACAATGGGATTATGAAGTCAAGCACATTCAAGGCAAAAACAATGTCATTGCTGACTTCTTTTCAAGACAAAGTGCAACTGAACAGTTAAAATCCTCATCCCACATCGCCCCATTCATAAAAGAACCCTTTTGCAAACCCTTTAAATTCAATAACCACCATCCACAACACATATCCTGCCTCCCGGTCTTATATACCTTAACCCAAGTCATGGATCCCTTTCAAGCCAGTTCATCAAAATCCAGATCAGATACCTCTCACCTGTTTCAGTTCTCAGATTTTGAACAAGCCCTTGATCCTATGACAGCCATCTCTCTTCTACCTTCAGAACTACAGGAACATGTGGTCAACTTTGCCATTGACCTCCGAGCAAAAGACATGGTTATCAAGTACTTAGAAATATTGCTTGAAAAACATGGTCTTTGTTTCCGTGGCCTTCGCCTTCATCCTTCCTATCCATTTTGTTCCTTATTCCATATCCACTACTGTTACCGAATCCCAAAGCTAGCCCTCGTCTTCCTTTGGTACCTTACTAAGGTCTACCATGTTGGCTTTATTTTTAAAGCTCCTGATTTGCTTCTCTACCTTCAGATTGCTTCTTCAGATCCTGAAACTCAAAATGCCCATGCAATCTTATACGGAGTTCCAAGCTCGTATAATTTTATCATCTTTCTGACATGGTTTAAATCTGTTGAACAATGGAAAGAAGCCCTCAAGATCCATCATCACACATATTGCCTAATCCATTTCCATAACCCACTCAGAGTCCCTCATCCAGATGGTTCTAATGCTACAATTGAAGCATGGTTCTTTGAGAATCTTGCCAAAACCATAAAAGAACCCTACAATTTGAACTATGTCACATTTCTGAAAAATATTTGTGCCTTAAATAAAGTTGACTATGATTCAGTTCCTGATTATGTCAAATTTACAAAGGACGCATGGTTCAATCCCCGCTGGACTGATCATTCCTGTACTTCATTATTCAATCACCTTTATGCTTACGCCGAAGCTCACAAATGGAGCTATGGTGAATTAAGTTCTGATTCAGAAGCATTCGTTGGCATCGAATCCGATACTGATGATGATGATCCAAATGCTGGAAATTTTGGCGAAGAACTTGCAGAACTCGCAAACACCAGCAATGATGAAGACGGTGGTCCATATTCTCTAGACAGCCCACTATACGATCATAATGACTATTATGACCTTGATTATGATGGCAATGAAACAGACTGATGTCACCCATGACGTCACTCTCCACTATCTAGATAATCACATGCGAAGGAATCTACTTTCGGCGTTGTATTATTGTGCATTATTGTTTGCTTTTGCTTTGTGTCATTTTCAAATTTTCTTTTGTAAAAGTTGATTGGAATCTTTGCTTTTTGCTTTTGATTGTCGGGACAGCTGGTCCTTTTGGTTTGTCTTGTTGCTCAACCCTTTCCCTATAAAAGGAGTGAGCTTTCTCTTGTTTGAGACAGAGGAGTTTGAGTGTGTAAATTTGTAGTAAGTTTCTATGAGTGTCTACTTCTGTATTCATCTCTCTAGAAGAGATTAATTTCTCTTGATATTTTCATCTTCAATGAAAGTTTGATAAGGATGCCTATCCTATTTTATGTATATTACTCTCTCCCCGTAATAGCGTTATGGACCCTGGTCTTCTATAATTATCCTTTATGATTTTCTTTTTCTCTTTGTTGTCTTGTTCTTTGTTTAATGTTTTAAGTTAGAGTGTGTCTCTTCCCCCGGTATTGCGTAGCCCCTTCACTACGGATCCCTCCCCCCATATTGATCATGGGAGTCCACTGCCACCAAAATTCGATCCCATGATCGATCATGGCTTTGCCCATGATCGATCATGCCTTCAACAAAAAATTTTTCACGACATTTCTTCACTTGAAAACACCTTTCCACTCCCCCCAACTTGGTCCGGTTCGATCCAATTTCACCCGAACTTCCGAGACAAATTCCTGAAACTCAAAAATTCTACAAAAAACATTATTTACACAATCGACCTATGCTTGTTAGGCATAAGTCGGGTCTTCGAGAGGGATGGACTCCTCTTGACTTGGGAATTCCAAAAATGGCTTTAAACGTTGTCCATTTACTTTAAAAACATAGCCGGTTTTGGGATCCTCAACTTGCACAGCCCCAAAAGGAAATACATGACGGACAATGTATGGGCCGGTCCAACGAGATTTCAATTTCCCGGGGAAGAGATGCAAACGAGTATCATAAACAAGAACTTTGTGCCCAAGTTTGAATTCTTTCCTTAAAATAGATTTATCATGAAAGATTTTGGCACGTTCCTTGCTTATCTTCGCATTATCATATGCATCTCTTCTCAATTCCTCGATTTCATCAATTTGCAAGTTACGGTCAAGCCCGGCTTTTTTGAAATTATAATTAACCATCTTAGTTGCCCAGTATGATTTGTGTTCCAACTCTACTGGCAAATGACATGGTTTTCCGTACACCATACGATAGGGGGACATATCTAGAGTTGTTTTGTACGCAGTACGGTAAGCCCAAAGTGCATCGATCAGTCTTAACGACCAATCCTTGCGGTTCGGGTTTACCGTTTTCTCTAGAATCTGTTTGATTTCCCTATTTGCCAGCTCGGCTTGACCGTTAGTCTGAGGGTGATAAGCGAGCGATACTTTATGGTTTACACCATACTTTTGCATTAATGATTGAAATGGTCTATTGCAAAAGTGAGTACTGCCATCGCTTATTATTGCCTTAGGAGTGCCAAAGCGTGCAAGAATGTTGTCTTTCAAGAATCGGATCACCACTTTGTATCATTTTTCTTGCACGCTTGGGCTTCCACCCATTTTGAAACGTAATCTACGGCAACTAAAATGTAAAGATTACCGTAGGAGGATGGGAACGGTCCCATGAAGTCGATGCCCCAGCAATCGAAGATTTCAATCATCAGGATGGGATTGAGTGGCATCATGTTCCTCTTAGAGATCCCTCCAAGCATTTGGCATCTTTGGCATGCCTTGCAAAAATGTTGTGCGTCCTTAAAGAGCGACGGCCAGTACAGTCCGCTTTGCAAAATCTTAGCGGTTGTCTTCTTTGATGAGAAATGTCCTCCGCAAGCTTCAGAATGGCAGGAAGACAGAACTCTCTCCACTTCTTGGTCTGGAATGCACCTCCGGATAATTTGATCCGCACAATATTTAAATAGGTACGGTTCATCCCAATAGAATCGCTTCACTTCACTCAAGAACTTCTTTCTATCTTGTGCGCCCCATGCTTCTGGTATCTTGTCGGTTACAAGATAGTTTACAATGTCGGCATACCATGGGAGTGTCGAGATTGCCAACAGTTGCTCATCCGGGAACGAATCTTGGATCGGGCTTTCTTCAATGTAGTTTGTAAAAGTGAGACGAGACAGATGATCGGCCACCACGTTCTCGACTCCCTTTTTGTCCTTGATGCTCAAATGAAATTCTTGCAATAGGAGTATCCACCTCAAAATCCGCGGCTTGGCATCTTTTTTTGTGAATAGATACTTCAATGCCGCGTGATCCGTGAAAATCACAATTGGCGATCCTATCAAATAGGATCGAAACTTGTCTAGGGCGAAGACAATTGCTAGGAGCTCTTTCTCTGTCGTGGTGTAATTCATTTGCGCATCATTCAAAGTTCTACTTGCATAGTATATCAAACCCGGTTTCTTGTCTTTCCTTTGACCAAGAACCGCTCCCACCGCATAGTCACTTGCGTCGCACATGAGCTCGAATGGCAAGCTCCAATCCGGTGCCTGCATAATCGGTGCAGTAGTGAGCATATGCTTCAGAAAGACGAAAGCTTCCTCGCACTTGGCATCCCACTCAAAGGGTGCATCCTTGAGAAGTAGATTACACATCGGTTTGGAAATGGAACTGAAGTTCTTGATAAACCTCCTATAAAACCCGGCATGTTCTAGAAATGATCGGACATCTTTGACATTCTTGGGCGTAGGAAGTTTGGCAATCAAATCGATTTTTGCTTTATCCACTTCAATTCCTTCAGACGAAATGATGTGCCCCAAAACAATTCCCTTGGTAACCATAAAATGGCACTTCTCCCAATTCAATACCAATTGTTTTTCCATGCATCTTCCCAAGACCTGTTCCAAGTTAGTCAAGCAATTGTCGAATGACTTACCATAAACGGTAAAGTCATCCATAAAAACTTCCAAAGTCCTTTCCACCATATCGCTAAAAATACTTAGCATACACCGTTGGAAAGTGGCCAGTGCATTACATAGACCAAAGGGCATTCTTCGATAAGCGATGGTCCCAAAAGGACATGTAAAGGTGGTTTTTTCTTGATCATCTAGGTCAATCTCAATTTGATTGTACCCGGAAAAACCATCGAGGAACGAGTAATATTCATGACCCGCTACCCTCTCTAGAGTTTGATCCAAAAAGGGGAGTGGGAAATGATCTTTACGAGTTGCCTCATTGAGTTTACGGTAGTCAATACACATTCGCCACCCGGTGGTGACTCTTTGCGGAATCAACTCGTTTGATTCGTTCTTGACTACCGTAAGACCCGATTTTTTTGGTACCACTTGAGTTGGACTAACCCATTTACTATCCGAGATTGGATAGATGATCTTTGCATCCAACAATTTCAACACCTCGTTCCTAACCACCTCTTGCATGTTAGGATTCAACCGGCGTTGAAATTGTCTCGATGTTTTTGCCCCATCCTCCAAGTGAATTTTATGTGTGCAAATCAAAGGGCTTATTCCTTGGAGGTCAGCAAGAGTCCAACCAAAAGCTTTTTTATATTTACCAAGCAAATGAACTAACCTTCCTTCTTGGTCATCCGAAAGTTCGGACGAGATGATAACAGGGAAGGTATCTGAAGCTCCCAAAAAGGCATACTTCAAATTGCTCGGCAATAGCTTGAGATCCATTTTTCCTTCAAGCTTTTTGGTGGGAGATTGTGTGTTTTCCTCTTTCTCCAAAAATTCAACCTGTTTGTCACACAAGGAAAACACTTGCATACAATCCTCGGGTTCATCGGAAGTGGTTAGATAACCTTCCGTTGACTCCGATTTGAAGTTCGCCACAAAGTGGTCTTGGATACATGACTCTATCATGTTCACGTGTTCATTTTCCTCATTATCATCGTCATCTCTTTGATTTCTCAAAGAGAACACGTTTAGCTCTAGAGTCATGTTGCCAAATGTTAACTTCACGATTCCATTCTTGCAATTTATTATGGCATTAGAAGTAGCAAGAAATGGTCGTCCGAGGATGACCGGAATCTCGTTGGCGGGATTTGACACGGGTTGCATATCGAGGATGATGAAATCAACCGGAAAATAAAACTTGTCGACTTGGACAAGCACATCCTCGACTATCCCTCTTGGGATCTTAACGGATCGGTCAGCTAATTGAATAGTAACCCTCGTGGGTTTTAACTCACCCAACCCCAATTGTTGATATACAGAATATGGGAGTACGTTCACACTCGCTCCCAAATCTAGCAAAGCATTTTTGATCCTACAATTTCCTATGACACACGAAATTGTGGGACACCCGGGGTCTTTGAACTTGGGGGCTCTTGTGCCTTGCATGAGGGAGCTCACTTGCTCCGCCATAAAGGCCTTTTTCTTGACATTCAACCTTCGTTTGGTAGTACATAAGTCCTTGAGGAACTTAGCGTACGAAGGTATTTGCTTGACCGCGTCAAGCAATGGAATGTTGATTTTCACTTGCCTAAAAACATCCAAAATCTCGGTATTAGACTTGGACGGTTGGTTCAATCTCTCTGGAAATGGAACTTTGATCCCATTTTTGATTTTTTCGAGATCCTCTTTTCCTTGTTTCTCTTCCTCTCTCTTCTTCTCTTCACTCACAACTTTTTCAACCTCCGACTCCTCAACATGCGTGGGATCAACTATGTCCGCCACCTTGGGGGTTTTAGGAACAATAGTTTTGTCTAACTCCTTCCCACTTCTCAAGATTGTGATAGATTTGAGTTCTTCTATCTTGGAGGTAGATTCTCCTCCCTCTACTACTTGAACTTGACCTCTAGGATTCGCTAAAGGTTGGGAGGGGAATTTTCCCTTCTCTTAGGTAGCTAGGGCGGTGGTGAGTTTAGACATTTGAGTTTTTAACTCACCCACATCACGATCCGTTTTGTCCACAAATGATCTCAACAAAGCTTCCAAGTTTTGGTTGGGATTTTGATTCTGAGGTGGAACAAAAGAGTTTTGAGGTTGTTGTTGTTGCCTTTGGTTCTGATGATATTGGTTGTGGTTCTGACTTTGATTTCCTCCCCAACTGAAATTGGGGTGATTCTTCCATCCCTCATTGTACCTTTGAGAATAGGGATCGTTTTGGTTACGGTTTTGGTTGTACTGGTGTAAAGCATTGACTTGGGCGGGATCTTTGAGGACTTCCCAAAAAGCGGGAATGGTAGGGCAATCCTCGGTAGTGTGTCCTGAATTTTCACAAATGACACACAACTGACTCGAGGATACTACGTTGACCTCCTTAAGCTTACTTGCTTCCATTGCCTCTACTTTCTTAGACAATTGGAATAACCTTGCACCCATGTCATCCTCATTGGACACTTGGTACAACCCACCCCTTCCTTGAGTTTTGGCTTTGGGTTCCTCGGAATAGGTGTTCCAATTTTGAGCACCTTCCGCTAATTCATCAAAATATAATAGAGCCTCATCGAGATTCTTACTCAAGAATTGACCATTACACATGCTCTCAACAAATGTACGCATATCGGGGGTGAGAGATTCGTAGAAAAAACTAACAAGACTCCACGTTTCGTGACCATGGTGAGGGCATGCGTTTAGAAGTTCCTTGTATCTTTCCCAACACTTATAGAAACTTTCATTTTCTTTTAGCAAAAAATTTGATATCGCCCTTCTTAAAGCGTTGGTCCTATGAACGGGAAAGAATTTTTTTAGAAATTCCGCTTGGAGCTCTTGCCAAGACCAAATTGATTGTGGTCTTTGAGCATTTAGCCAAATTTTTCCTTTATCTTTTAGGGAGAAAGGAAAAAGTTTTAAACGCATGACATCCTCATTAACATTTGCCTCACGAAATGTGGAGCAGACTTCTTCAAAGTCTTTCAAATGCAAGTATGGGTTTTCCGACTCCATACCATGAAAAGAAGGGATATGTTGAAGCATACCCGGTTTGAAAGAGAACGCTCCGGCTTGACCAACGGGAAGCACAATGCACGAATTCGAAGTTGCCCGAGGCGGTTAAAGGTAGTCTCTCATGGTCCTAACAGGAGGAACATTGTTGGCACCTTCCCCTTCATTATCGCTCTCGTGATCCTCGGCTTTACCTTGGTTCGCCATTCTTGGAGATGTGGGAGGGCTAATTCGAATATCCACGAACAATCGCCCTTGCATGGGCTTGGACAATGATTCGAATCACTCCATGGGAACTCTACAAAATAAAACAGAAAATAAGGGAGAAAAATAAATTAATCAAATAGAGAGAAATACTTACAGATTGGTTTTGTACAAAACCCAGAATCCGCCTTTTGCCTTATCCCCGGCAACGGCGCCAAAAACTCGACGGCTCTTAAATAGCGCGTTGTGTTATAGCCCAAGTGCAGGCACGTCAAGTTGTAATATAGTCTCGGAAGTCCGAGTGTCGAACCACAGGGATAAGTGAAAAGGGATGGAATGGATTACGGATTAAAGTGTTTTCTGATTCTTGTAAATTGAAATGGTTGTAGAACAACGGAAATGTAAAACTAGTTGTAAAAATTAATAAGAAAGCACTAAGGTAGGTGGAAGTTAGTTACGATTTAAGAGACGGTGATCACTAGCTCATACAAAGATTACAACACAAGATTTCTCGATATATGGGGAATGTTGGTGTATCTCTCAATAGCAAAGGGTGCGACGCTAGACGACTCATTCCCGAGTTGAAGCTATATCGAGAAAGAGACAAACGACATTCTACCAAAGACGGGGTTATCATTCCTACCTCTTAGCTACGGGTGTGAAGCAATGCAACCCATTCCCGATGAAGCTAATTCGAGATAGATATGACAAACTCATCATTAAAAGATTTAACATAAAGCAAGTGTATGTAATCTCATGGTTTAAAAAAAATGAAAATTAGAAAGCGAATCCAAACAATGAAACGGAATGAAATTTATGGGATAAATTTGTCATCTCATTATTTATAACTTATGGTAGAAAACAAAGAGTCTAAGTATCACATAAAGTGTAAGAAGCACTCAATGTATCGATAAATGAATAAAAAAATGAGATTAACAAATTTATAATCCATTCATGAAATTTTGAGAACCATTCATAATTTCTACGAAGAGGAAAAAGTTCCATGGATGGGTGATGCGCCAAAGAATTAGTATAATATATTATGTTAATTTATAATTTGAAGAGCATATATTATTACTAATATTAGTATTTTTAATACTTTTCAGGTGTTAGTAAAAGATTTGAAGAAGATAGAAAAAATAGAGAAATTAAAGTTTGTGAAGACACCTAAAAGTGCTCAATACTCTCAGAGGCATATCTTTCTACTCGGAACTCCAAATGATGCAATTCTTGAGCCTAAATTGAAGAGAATTTCGAGAGCTACAACTTTCCAGTTCATCACTTTTTCAAATTCATCCATCTCGAAGTCCGAAATTGCGACGCAAGATGCAGCAGTTAAAATATGGCGAAAATCATTATAATTAATTTATGGGCCCGTTCATATTAATATTAGCAAGCCCAACCCATTTAGTATTAATAGAGGTGCAGCCCAACTACTTATCAAAAATAGCCCTAAGCCCATCTAAAGCCCAAAGGCCATTGGCCCATTTTATTAATTCAAGAAGTGTCCTAATCTTAATTAAATGAGGAGAACTCACGTTATTATTTAAAGAAGGCATCTAATTTAATTGAAGAGCCAACAGCCGCAGCAGTAGCCGGGAGGCAGCAGCACAGTGCCGGGAACCTTTCCTCTCTTATTTTCTTTGTTTTTCTTTTCTTTTATTTTTGCTTTGAAGACTAGAAGATTGAAGATTTATTTTTATTTTTATTAATGCCAAGTAAGTTTTCTTTTAATTCTATTTGTTATTTAATTTTTATTATGCTAGCGTAAATTTGTGCTAGGGTTAGGATGAGTATATTTAATTGATTCCCTTGCACGTATTCATGCCAATTGACTCTACCAATTTAATGCTTTAATATTAAATACAATTCTTCCTATTGGATGCCTATTTTAATTGATAAAAAATAAAGTTGGATTCTCATTATTTTTTGTTGGATTCACCTTATGATTTGTTAAGAGCGGATATAGGGTGTGTTTTGACGGATATAATGAGTGTTTTGATTTTATACATTAGTTTGGCTGTGGAAGAATTACAATTGAATTTTATAAACTACTTGAACTTGAATGATTTTATTTTCCGCATCTAATAGAGTCGAGAGACCAAATTAGTGCGAGATAAGAGTAGAGTTTATGTGCATGAATACTAAGGAATATGATATTAAATATATGACTCCAAAACCCTAGTCAATTAATTCATTAATTTTATTATCTTGCTTATTAGTATTTAATTTAGTTCTATTAATTTAATTTACTTGCTCTCTTTTATTTTATTTTATTTTATTAGTTTGATTCTCATCAATTATTCTTGGCTAGATTAGGGATTAGTGAAAGATTAACAAGATAAAATTTAAAACATACTGTTTGAGTCTCTGTGGGATCGACCTCGCTTATACGCTTTATTATAAACTGATTCGTGCGCTTGCGAGTATATTAAAATTTAACACAACAATGGGGAAAAAGACTACAAGCTTTCTAGAACCATATAACTATGTTGTATGTTCATAAACAACCAAGCACTAAATATACAAGGCATATAAAGTCTTAATTTAATATGTGTATACCTAGAAAGCTTGTAACAATGGAGGAAATGAAGAAGAAAAGGATCTACAATTATTTTTCGAACTTTAAACATGGATTGAGTTATAAATCACCAAATATTATATCGCGATTCACCTCCGTAACCTTAGTAAAAGACTACTCCATAATACTCAAAGCAAGAATTATAGAAGAAGTATTCATTTCTTAAAATCAAAGTAAGCTTACAAGAAGAAGAAGAAAATACAAGGTGTTAGCTCTCCCTTCTCTCTTAAACTTGTACAAAAAACTAGATATATCTTTGCCTAGAAGCTAAGAATTATATAAATATTACAAGGTTGCAAAATATCTAACTAAATATCTAAAATAGCTTGAACCACTAAAATAGCCCATTTTGGGTGTGAAATGGCCAAGTTGCCAGGGCCATGATCGATCATGGCTTTGCCCATGATCGATCATGGAAGTGCTCTGCCAGAAAATTTTGCAACCATGATCGATCATGGTTCTGGAACTT
Source organism: Lonicera japonica (assembly GCA_021464415.1). NCBI lineage: Eukaryota > Viridiplantae > Streptophyta > Magnoliopsida > Dipsacales > Caprifoliaceae > Lonicera > Lonicera japonica. The sequence continues at coordinate 12,530 of JAKCWG010000778.1, read as the reverse complement.
GTTCACTCAGCACTTTGCAAGCCTCCGAGCTTACTCTTGATCAACCTATGCAACACCATTGTACTCCAATCCTACAAACACATGGAATACTACAAAATACACATCAACTTGGGCCATGTTAGATACAAAACTCGCTAAGGCATTAATCTCGAGATAAGTGGATAATTAGGCAGAATTAAAGCGACAAACGCGTCAAGCGACTCCGGGAAGGAGCTTAAATATGACAATATTATGTGTTTATCACAATTACAAAAAGATTTAGTGGCAAGCGGTTAGCCATTGTTTCGCGAATAAGGATTAGTTGAGGTGCGCAAAAGTTGGTCTGGACACCCTGTGATATAAGAAAGTATCTAGATAAAAAAAATGGAAAATAAAGTGCGGGAATAAGAAATAAAGTGGATGCTGCAAGTAGGAAAATAAATTAATTTTTTAGTGGTCAAACTAGTTAGTTTATTATAAGAACTTGAATAGCTTAGGACATTTATCGTCAAGCAAAGTGTTACGGTTTGTTTGACACGCCGAATAAATAAATTGGATAGGATTATTTAATTCTATCCTGACAGGATAAAACAATCACACATTTTAAATAGGTGGGATTCGTTAATCTCTCTCAGTGGAATAAAAAGCATTAGTAAGATAAATAATCTTCCCCGATATCCAATATCAATGAGCATCAAATATGCAATAGGATAAAATTATCCTATCCCACTCTCTTGTCTTGCATGTAAAAAGTAACCTTAAATCATAAAGGAGTTTATTGTAAAAAGGTATTTTTTTTATTGTTTATTTTTTTTCGAAGTTCAACGTCAAAAGTATATTGTAAATCGAATTAGTTTTGTTATATTTAGAAAGTATTGAAGTCATTTTTAACTATAACCAATTCAATAGCTGATACATATATACTCTTTCGTATTAATTATTTATGTTCATTTTGTGTGCCTGTTGTTATCATAACTAAAACAAGCTTTTATTATAAAAGAAAAGGGCTTTAGGATGTTGTCAGTGAGATGGAAATATAAAGATTTTTGTTCACAACTTATTTTAAAATTAAGGGTGTGAGCCTTAAGGAAATAAAACAAATATTGCGAGCAAGCACATCACTGCCTTTAACTCAGTTTTATATATAGTACATTTATTTCTATTTAACTAAAGTAATTTAATATTTTATCAAGTTTTATATATAGATTATTTATATTATTTGGATGTCACGGCATGAAATATGTCCCGCTGGGCATATTTGCATGACATGCAGTATAGTCATACTTTCTAAAACATATTGCAAGAGAAAAAAGAAAAGAAAATAATGAAAGTAAACTATATATTTTCTTTTGTTAAGGATGTTTCGATTGTGATTTTGAGGAAAAAAAATTGATAATTTTAATATTATTTTTGTATTAAGAATGATATATTGAAATTTGTTAGATGAAATATTGGTGAAAGCTAAATCTAAAAATACAAAATAAACTTCTTGAGCGTGATATTTAATGGTTTATTTGGTATAGACTATTATTTAAGTTGAATAAGTAAAAATAAAACTAAAATTAAGATGGCATGTTTAAGAGCACTTTATAATTTATATTAGTGTGCCTTTGCCGTTTTGCATTGATAACAACTCACCAAAGTGCAATAATGAGAAACAAAGTCTTGAAGGCTCGCAAAGTTGCTAAATTCATAAGAAAGAATATCATCCGTAAATACTTAGATACTGAGAAAAAAAGACTAGCATTTTAAGATGAGCATTTTAAATTTACTTGTCCAAAAATGACGGAAATGCTAACTCTGTTCGTTATTTCTTTTAAGATTTACATGTCACCATTATTATTGAATTATTGAATGAGAAAAGGAGATTAAAACATTATAAATTTCTTGTTATCTTTATATTTTTATAAAGTTTTATTAATTTTTTTTAATCTCTCACAATTAGGGATTGAAGTTGAGTTTAAGTAACGGTTATTTTTTTGAATTGCGTTTAGGTCGCTATTTTCGTATAATTTATAATAACTTATTTTGTTAGGTGTCATAACATAACATTCACATCAAAACTTAGCATTTTATCTCATATCCTTCTATCAATTTGCGATTAGCTGTTATTATAGCAGTTTTCATTTTCTTTTTCTAGAAACTATATGATATGTTTGTATTAAAATATTATTCTCTTAATCTTGATTTAATACCGCTGCCCTCAAATCTTTTATGAAATTTTGCTTTTCCTCTACATTCGTCAGCTCTTAAAAAAAACTCGATTACAAACGAATAGTCGTACTTGATAAGATTGTTAACCATTTAAATTATTTTATTTAGATTTGATTACTTGATCTAGTAGTATGTATATTAGTGGATGTTGTTTGCAACAGGAAAAAAAAGGAAAGAAAGATCTATGACCTTTCCCTTAATCAATGGACATGTTTAGTGGGAGAGGAGGAAAGAGTTATTTATTTCTCAAAGGTAGAAGTCAAAAGTCATATATTAACATATATAATTTTGTTATATATGTACTATTATATAAAGCCAAGACGTGTTACTCTCTTTTTTCTTTAGAAAAATATGCTTGCAAATAATTTTGTTATATCTATACTATTATATAAAATCACGATGTGTCGTACTTTTGAATTGTCTCTTTTACTTATGATGTCTCTTTTTTCATTAAAAAATATCCTTACAAGAGGGTTTAAACCTTGGATCTTTGAAAAAGTATTATGTTGCTTAATTACTAGATCACTTAACATATTTGTTTTATATTTTAATTTGAACTACATATATCTAAATAGCACACGTATCACGTGTGCATGTGATCTAGTGTGTGTGTATATATATATGTATGTCATTGTATAATGAGTTGTTAACTTATTCCTTTGGGCATTTTTACATGACAAATAGTCATACTTTATTAAGCATACATATTTGTATGACAATTAGACTCATACTTTGCAAAAAGTCAATGCAATTCGTAAAATGAATATAAACTACATATATGTCTACTCTAGAAAAAACACAAGAATTTAAGATTTCAAAGAAAAATATTTTCGAATTACAAAATGGATGTCACCTCTCCATTCATTTTAACACTAATAAAGACCTAAATTTACCAAATTACAATTGACTACAAATAATAACTTATGCCTCGACTCCACGAAAACTCAATATAAAAGGTAAAATATATTTTACACAAGTGATTGTAACTTACTGCAGTAAATAACAAATGATGGAAAATAGAATATTTGATTGTTAGACTTCGTATAGAAGAAGACAACAAATGATGGAAAAGAGAAGGGTCAATACCAAAACCTTTACGGCCAAGGAAAATGTTGTGGAATATGGTCAAGGTTCCAAAAAAAATAGCAAAGCCAAGAGAATCAAGCTAGTTGGGGCCTAAAGGAGGAATATCCAAGAAGCCAAAGTTTCAATGCAAGTGTTTCAATGTGACAGGACAGGTCATAAATATACTAATTGTGGGCTGCCAATAAAGAATAAGAACAAGGAAGCTAAATGTAATTGAAGGTATTGCTCAGGATATTTATAACATAAATCTTTCAGCTGTTGTTATTGAGATGAATTTGGTGGGTTCAAACCCGAAAGAATAGTGAATTGACACCGGTGCTACCCGTCGTGTGTGCTTTGATAGAAGCTTGTTCTCCACTTTTCAATCTATTGAAAATAGGAAGAAAATGCATATGGAGAATTTTGCCATCTCCAAAATCAAAGCTCAAGGGAAAGAGGTTTTGAAGATGATTCCAGGAAGGAATTGACTCTAAACCATGTTGTGTATACTAATTAGATATAATGTGGGCCTTTAGGTATATATGACTTTTAAATAGTGAATGGCGGCCAATCTTTATGTTTTATAATATAAATGGGATTTACAAAACAGATACATGTACCAGTGAAAACATGTGAAAGTTTATTACAAGTGTGGAAGTTCATTACAAGGGTGGATCCAATGTTTTATCATGGGATGAGCTAACCTTAAGATAAAAGTTTATTGACTAAAAAAAAACTTATAATGAAATTAATATTTATTCAAAAAATATAAGATCATAGCTAGAATAAACACCAATAACGAATATTAGATTCAACTGTGACTTTGTTGCATTATGTGAAATTGTTAATTTCAACTTAATAAATGACCAAGTGTACAATTTATGTACCGGAGTGAAATATGATATATTAAATTTTCATTTTTATTCCCCAAAAAAGTTTTACTTTTAATTAGGACACTGGAAACGGATGATGGATCAAGGAGAAAATAACATGAATTTCTTTTTTTTATTGAAAAACAAAAATGGAAAGGAGTGCATTCTAAATGGTCGGAGAGGAAGATGATGATTTCTTTGTTTGTTTGAAAGAGCCATGTGTTGTGTACTTGAGTGCAATTTATAACATTTTGCATTTAGTTTGGCAAATGGACTGTAAGTTGAAAGAATGGGCAAATGGAACACTTATGTAAAAGGTTGGGCCACTAAAATTGGGCTGGGCTTGGGGGAAAGTATAATAATTAGTGTTATTTTGGTTCAGGAATAATGGGTTACACCATTATTCTTCCACCATTATGGATGCCCTTATATATACTTTTCCTTTTCTCTTTTTTGAAAATTATATGAGGTGTCTGTATTGAAATCTAATAACTATGGCCTCTTAATTTTGATTTATCAATCCACTTTGCCCTCGAGTCATCTATGAAGACTTGTTTTGACTTTACATTCGTCAACTCCTAAGAAATACTTCATTTTTTGAAGTGTCAAAAAAACTTGTCTCCTTAGTTTCGAACCCACGACCAGTATTCACTTACAAGAGGGTTACGTGTGATCTAATTCTTAACCGCTTAAGTTATTATTGTTAGAATTAGTTACTTGCTTTAGTACTATATTAGTAGACGTTCATTTATATAATTAAAAAAATATATTTAAATAACAAAGAAAGAAAGACCATGACCTTTGCCTTGATTGGACATGTTTAGGGTGTGAGAAGTGGATATTTTTGGGTATGGATGGTAGAGGGAATGAGAAATAGAGTGGGATAATAAGAAATGAAGTAAGAAGGCCATATTTACATGAAATTAGATATTTTCTTGGCATGATAATAGGATGAATATAAATTATATATAGTTTCTTTTGTTAATGATATTTGTGTTGATTTAGAAAAAAAAATTGACAATTTAAATATTACTTTAATAGTAGCAATCAGATATTATAATTTTTTAAATAAGATATTGGTGGAAGTTAAATTTTAAAATATAAGATTTTAATTAGAAATAGAGTTATGATTGAAATGACTGTAATTTTAGTTTGGATTTGTTCACCATATATCATTATTGTTAATAATTTAAACGACTAAAAAGAGTAATTGAGTTTCATTTATCATGCTGTTATTTATCATGCTATTTTAAAATTTTATTTTTATATAGCAAGAAATACGGGTGATTTTCATTCCACCGTAATTTTAAACCGTATTTATAAAAATACCCTTTTAAAAATTAAGAAGTGTATCCACCAATTAATATTATTTTATAAATATTTCTTTTTTTATTAGATTCTTAATTGAAATATACTTCCATATTAATCTTTTTTTTTTCATTTCCTTTTAAAACATTCATTTTATTAAAATATATTTCAATGTTGAGATCTCAAACTAATTTTGGTTTGCCTTTTTAGTGCTATTTTTTTAGTTTATATTTTTCTTATATTAAAATTGAACCACTTGTTGGAGTGACAATTTATATTTTTGGGTTATGTTTGGATCTTACAGGAGAGAATAAAATAACAGGGAATCGAACATGGGACCAATTTTAAAAATAATCAAATTATGGGCTTTATAAAATCTTAACGAAAATGGAAGGATTTAAGGCCGAATACAATCCACTAATTTTTAGGTGGGTAAATTATATTGTTTGGTGGATATTCTAACATTAAATTAATAAAAAACAATGTTTATTAAAAATTAGGTCACTAATTATTCTTTTGTAACTCTATCTCTGTGTGATTAAACATGATGGGAATGCGGATTAACTTAACAAACCCAAAAACTGAGATACATTGAAAGAATATGTTGATAGAAACAAAATCACTCACGCAATATACACACTTACCTAAATAGAAAGTTATTATGCAAAAATTATGAATTTTATTTCAAAATTTGTTAGCAACACAATTGAACAATTACTTTTAATGAATTATCAAATTTTTCTTTGAAATAAACTATTCTATTAAGCCCAGATACTTCTAGTTTAACGTTTAGTGAGATATATAAATAGCACTAATGATTATAAAGAAAATACTAAAAATATTTGTTTCTCAATTGAAAATGATTTTAATCTCTTTTAATTCACAGAAAAGCTAGAACACAAAAACGGTTCATTATTTGAGTGATCCAGGGTATTGGTGAGCAGGGACGGACTTCTGGATTTTCCAAGAGATGGACTAAATTTAACAGTGGAGTGGGCTTATACTAATTTTATTTTTTTTGACAAGTGCTAGTGGATTTTTCAAAATTTTCTCCTTGACTAAAACCCACCCTGTCTCCCCCCTTGGATATACCCTTGCTGGAGGGTATAGTTATTATATTCGAGATAATTCTGTTAGTTTATGTTAACAACAATGGATTTAAAATTAAGTCCTCGTTAATTGATTTTATTACTTCAAACCAAAAAACTATCACGTGGAACTCGGTTTGTCAAAAGGTTCGAAAAAATATATTCAAAACACTATTAAACTTATGAGAATTATGAAAAAGATATACAGTGATTTACTAACATGTTCTTCCTATCTTTTTCGATTTTTCATAGATTTTATATTTTTTTTACTTTCGCCTAAACACTTCAATTATATAGAAAAAGTAAAAAAGCAATGATGAAATATGTCTCTATGGGGCGTTTTAGTTGGCCCTAGAAATTATCTTATAATTTCAATAAGCAATGATATAAATGTTGGAAAATGATAACATGTGCTCTTAGGGTACATGTTAAAGTTACTATAAATGAAAATAATAAAATATTATATGAAAATTTATGCCATATTTAATGCATATTGTGAGTTAATTATTTTCAAAATTGAATACTTAACCTGTATCCTTATGGCACACGTTAACATAACCCATAAATGTTTATTATTTATAGTATGATTATTGGAACTAGAGGCTGATGTTTATTATTTATAGTATGATTATTGGAACGTGAGGCTTTTACTTAATTTACTGTCTCTAGTTCCAAGGGATAATATTAATACTAACCGACGATTAAATTATACTTGAATATTATTTGGTCAAAGAATTTAATTCATCATAAGATCGAAATAGTATTGATATTCTTTTATCAATGTTTGTTAACAGAATTTAATGATTATAAAGAATTACATAGCTAACCACATTTATGCCATTCAAGTTTTATATTTTATGGGATAAAGTCATAAAATCTTGGAAGATAGTTCAAGGGAGTTAATTTATTGTGATTTACAACAAACACAAATGCTATTAATTTATTTTTCTCGAATAGAAAATAAAGATAAAATAAAATGTCTATTCTAAAAAAGGCACAATAATTTTGATTATTGCAATTTATTTAATTTTGTCAAAACTATCTTAATTTTATATTTCTATTGTTGTCTAGATAATTTTGATTATTGCAATTTATTTAATTTTGTCAAAACTATCACAAATTATATAGAAGTACCCAATGTTGTGAAATGAAATTATATAGTGCTAAGTTACAATAACGATTTAAAAGTTATATAGTGAAACAATTCTATTGATCTTTTCACCCACTAACAATTTTATCCTAATATAATTTTAACCTAATTCTAATTTGAAAACTCAACCAACTTCCCTCGGATTTTCTGCACAAATCTGGAAGTATTTTTTATTTTATGTTTTTTGACAGATAGAATCAATAACTACAATGATTAATTCATATATGATATATAGATATATATATATATATATAGGGTAAATTACCAAAAAATACAATGTACTTTACCCGTTTTTACAATTTGGGCAATATACAATTTTTTCGACATTAGAAACATTGTACTTTAATTTTCTCGACAATTTGGGTAATAATAACCCCCAAAATATTACCCAAAATGAAAAAATAAATAAAGTACAATGTTTCTAATGTCGAGAAAATTGTATATTACCCAAATTGTAAAAACGGGTAAAGTACATTGTATTTTTTGGTAATTTACCCTATATATATATATAACTTATAATCACTACACTAAATCAATAAAATGGTAACAGAAAAATTCGCTCTAAGGGTCACAGTTTATGACCAAGATCGTCCCAGTATTTTCACACCAAACGGATGTTATTAATTGGAAAAGCTTCTCTCAGTGTTTACTTCTCATATAAATCAATTATTTTTTCTATTATTTTTTACTTTTTATCAAACAAAGCTTAAGATGTAAAAAGGTCAACTACTTATAGGCCTTCATAAAACAGGAAACAATGCAATGAGACAAAGTGAAAAAAGTACTTACTACTCAATATATTTTTATCTCTTCTTCTTTCATTCAAATGCAAGCTAGTGATCGATTCCTCTCTCTACACACGCCCATATACGCATACGTTTCACTAACACCTTTTATTATTTTTTTCTAGTGAAAATAAGGATGCTATGTTAACATTCCCTTCAACGTCCTATTAACATTAGAGTTAGTATTATCCCACTATTATATTGTAAATATTCACGTCAGAACTTAGCATTTTGTCTCATATCCTTCTACCAAATTGGATGCTCTTATAGTAGTTCTCAGTTTTTATAAACGCATAATATTATCACTTCATATGCTCGTTCTTAGAGTGATTTGACGCAGTTATCGCTTTAAAGCACCCAAATTGTTCGAGTTACTTTATTTATGGTCATTAGCATAATTCATCCGAACTTGGCTCAAAATGAGCACTTCTTGTAGCATTTGTGTGTTAACAATTCTTAGGAAATGATTGGGACAAGATTTGAAGTACATAGATCAAAGATGGACTTTCAAAAGCTGCATTAGAGAGGGACCCCTAATTTGCATGATCGATCATACAACTTGTATGATTGATCTTAGGCCTGCCCATATTGTATAATGATCATACAATTGATCATACATGAGACAATTTAGAAGAGAGGAAGTTATAAATTTTATTGTAGAAATAAGTTATTTTATTTTCTTACATGAGATACTGGGGATAGTTAAATTTAGAAATATATTATCAAGCTTTCATTTTCTTATATAACTTTTAAATATTTAAAGTTAGTATGGGAAAAAAATTCACACCAGCTATATTTTAATTAGGTTTTAATTGTTATATTTTTATTCTTGTACAGGTAATTTTAATTTTTAATAATATTTGTATCACATGGAGTTGTTATGTCAGAGATAGTTCAAAGGATTTTAATGTAAATTATATAACTATAAGAATATACAATGTACTATTATTTATTTTTCATTTTAATTATTATATATATTTTTTTCACAAAACTAATAGTATACATTATAATCGTTGATCCAATTTTGGAATTTTTGCAGTGCGATATTTCAGGCATTGGTTTTTGCATTTAATATCAAACTGATTATTAATTATTTTAAATTAAGTTAGTTAGTAATTTTATTTTTCATTTTATACAAACACCCAGTACACTAATATTAATTAAGTATCAATTTTTTAATTAATTAACCGTACGTCTGGCACGGGCAATCTTATGATTTGATGTTTCAATGTCAGGGAAACATCATCTAAGGGTGGTCAATATTAATTATATACCAATTAGATATAATGTGGGCCTTTAGATTATATTATTTTTAAATAGTGAATGGTGGTCAATCTTTGTGTTTTATAATATATATGAAATTAACTAAAGAGATACACGTACTGATGAAAATTTGTGAAAGTTCATTTACAAGGCCGGGTCCTGGATTTTATCTTGGGTTGGGCTAACCTTAAGGTAAAAGTTTATTTACTAAAAAATAAAACAAATAAATAAAACTTATAACGAAATTATTATTTATTCAAAAAATATAAGATGAATATACCTAGAAAAAACAACGATAACCATTATTGAACGTACCATAAATTTAATAGTTTGACTTTGACTTCGTTATATTATGTGAATTTGTTTATTTCAACTTAATAAATGATCAAATATACAATTTATGTACCGAAATGAAATATGATATATAATTTTTTTCACTTTTATCCCCCAAAAGGTATAACTTTTAATTAGGACACCGGAAAATCGAAAATCGGTGATGGATCAAGGAGATCATAACATGAATTTCCTTTTTATTGAATTTTTTTTGGAAAGGAGTGCATTCTAAATGGTTGGAGAGGAGGATGATTATTTCTTTGTTTGTTTGAAATACCCATGTGTTGTGTACTTAAGTGCAATTATAGCAATTTGCATTTAGTTTGGAAAATGGACCATAAGTTGAAAGAATAGACAAATGGAACACTCATGTAAAAAGGTGGGCCACTAACATTGGACTGGACTTAAGAGACAATATAATTAGTGTTATTTTCATTCAAGAGGGGTGGGCTATAGTCCAGGTGGGCCCTCTTAAAACCGCCGTTGAACATAGCATTTCATGTCATATTGTTCTACCGTTATGGATGCCCTTTTACTTCTCCTTTTCTCTTTTTGAAAATTATATAGGGTGCCTGTATTTAAATCCAATAACTATCGTCTATTAATATTAATTTGTCAATTCATGCTACCCTCAGGTCGTCTATGAAGACTTGCTTTGATTCTACATTCATCAACTCTTAAGAAATACTCCATCTTTTAATGTGTCAAAAAAAATGCCTCCTTAGTTTTGAACGCACAGCCATTATTCACTTACAATAGGGCTATATTTGATCTGATTTTTAACCGCTTAAGTTATTGTTGTTAGAATTAGTTACTTGCTCTAGTGCTATATTAGTGGACATTCCTTTACATAATTAACAAGAACACTTTTTCTTTAAGCGAAAAAATTGATATCGCCCTTCTTAAAGTGTTGGTTTGATGAACCGGAAAAACATTTTAAGAAATTCAAATTGAAGCTCTTGCCAAAACTGAATCGAGTGCAGTCGTTGGGCATTTAGCCATATTTTTCTTTTAACTTTTAAGGAAAATGGAAAAAGTTTCAAACGCGTTACTTCCTCTTTAGTGTTTGGTTCACGAAACGTGGAGCAAACTTCCTTAAAGTCTTTCAAATGTAAATATGGGTTTTTAAACTCCATACCATGAAAGGTAGGGATATGTTGAAGCGCACCCACTTTGAAAAAGAATGTTCCTGGTTGATTTGCGAGGAGAACAATACAAGAGTTGGAAGTTGTCCGTGGTGATTGAAGATAGTCCCTTATAGTTATAACCAGAGGATTCATGTTGGCCCTGGCCGCCTTGCTATCACTCTCATTATCAGAAGCCATTGGAGTTTTAGGAGGACTAATTAGAATATCTATGTACAATTGTCCGAGCATGGGCTCGGAAGACCAAATTCAAATAGCAGTTCAAAACCTCTACAAAATAAACAAAAATAAGAGAGAGAAATGAACTAATTTTAAAAAAATACTTACAAAATGGTTTTATACAAAACCCGTGATTCGTATTTCGCCATATCCCTGGCAATGGTGCCAAAAACTTGACACCACTAAAATATCGTGTAGTGTTAACCCAAGTGCAGGTCCGTCAAGTTCTAATAAAGTTTCGGTAGTCTAAGTATTGATCCACGGGGATAGTTGGAAAGAAATGAAATATATCACATATTTACTGTTTTTTGGTTTTCTAAAATCGTTGGTTATAAAGTAAAGTAAACGTAAAACGGTTGTAAAAAGGATTAAGAAAGCACTAAGGTTTGTGGAAGCTGCTTACGACATAAGAAACGGAAATTACTATCTCATACAAAGATTTCAATACAACATTATTAGGGATGGGGAACATATTGTTTTCCTCAATAGCAAAAGGTGTAAAGCTAGGCAACTCATTCCCTGATTTAAGCTATATTAAGAGAGAAAACAACAAAGTTAGCATGATTTTATCAAGAATATCTCTTTGCAATGGGTGTGAAGCGAAGAAACCCATTCCCGATAAAGCTAATATGAGTTGTTAATGATAAATTCATCATAAAAAGGTTTAATATAAAACATTTAATTGAAATCTCATGATTTAAAAGAATGAAAATTAAATAGTAAATCCTTACAATGAAACGTGATGAAGTGTAAAGCATAAATTCATTAGCTAATCGATTATCACTTAAGCAAGACAATAAGGAGTCTAAATATCACATAAAGTGTATAAAGCACTTAAATTATCATTAAATAAATCAAATATTAGCAAAGAAAATTTATGTTTTATCTACAGATCTTCAATAACTCTTTGTAATCTCTACAAAGAGATAAAAAATCCATCGATGGCGAAAAGTTGCTACAAGCTTTCAAGAACTACACAAGTGTATTATATTTTCATTTATGCACAAGAACTAAACATACAAAGCATGTAAAGTCTAATCATCATATGAAAATACCTAGAAAGCTTATAGAATGGTTGATTTGAAAAGGAAAAAGATTTACAACTATTT